>CAUYPK010098575.1:0-29167 GCA_963574355.1 Loris lydekkerianus | reverse complement strand
AAAAGAACACATGACCCCATTTCAGGGTGGGCAAGGGACTTAAAGAGAAACTTCTCTAAAGAAGACAGACGCAAAATCTACAAACACATGAAAAAAAGCTTATCATCCTTAATCATCAGAGAAATGCAAATCAAAATGACTTTGAGATGTCACCTAACCCCAGTTAGAGTAGCCCACATAACAAAATCCCAAAACCAGAAATGTTGGCGTGGATGTGGAGGAAAGGTCACACTTCTACACTGCTGGTGGGAATGCCCACTAATACGTTCCTTCTGGAAGGATGTTTGGAGGATACTTAGAGATCTAAAAATAGACCTGCCATTTGATCCTATAATACCTTTACTAGGTTTATACCCAGAAGACCAAAAGTCACAATATAACAAAGACATCTGTACAAGAATGTTTATTGTAACCCAATTCATAATTGCTAAGTCATGGAAGAAGCCCAAGTGCCCATCGACCCACTAATGGACTAGCAAATTGTGGTACATGTATACCATGGAATACTATTCAGCCTTAAAGAAAGATGGAGACTTTACCTCTTTCATGTTTACATGGATGGAACTGGAACATATTCTTCTTAGCAAAGCATCTCAGGAATGGAAGAAAATGTATCCAATGTACTCAGCCCTACTATGAAGCTAAATTATAGCTTTCACATGAAGGCTATAACCCAACTATACCACAAGACTATGGGGAAAGGGCCAAGGAAGGGTAAGGGAGGGGGGAGGCTAAGATGGAGGGAGGGTAATGGGTCGGGCCACATCTATGGTGCATGTTAGAAAGGGTACAGGCAATTGCACTAATGTACACAGCTATGATTTAACAATTAAAAAAAAAAAAAAACGAGAAAAAACCCATTTGGGTTTCAGCAAGAGACTTGAAATACTTGCCCCAACAAGAAGGGGATTAGACCTATTAACTGCCAAAAAGGGAGGCATCTGTTTATTTTTGCAGGATAAGTGCTACTTTTATGCCAACAGATCTGAGATCATGCAAAACAAGATCAAAACACTCCAAGAAGATCAAGAAAAGAGAAGACAAAAAATTTTAGAAAATCCCCTGTGGACGGGCCTACATGGTTTTTTACCCTACCTTCTTCCCCTGCTACCCTTATTTACCCTTCACTTTTGGGCCCTGTATCCTTAAAAAAAGGTTAGAGACAGTTAAATCAGGTTGAGATCCAATATCACTGGCTCATTAACCAAGAATCTATTATTCTTCACCACCCTCCATAGCACCAATGATGGGTAAGGTTCCTAAAACTGGGACAACCTAAGACAGGATATGGAGAGGCTACACGGTGGATTACATTCATAGTACCCAAAGATGGGTAAGATCACTCCGTGTTCAGTCAACCTAAGACAGGGACCAAACCATTGATGTTTGTATCCCCATGATGGGTAAGACTGAAACTGCAAGAGCAGGCAACCTAAGACAGGGGCAATGTTTTTCCACCATACAAAAAACAAAAGAGTGAATTGTTGGGCCCTGCCATGTGCCTGAGGCCTGGTGCAACTTCCTGAGCCTGACTAGAAGTAGATCCATCGAGCTGCTTCTGCGTAGCAATGACTCAGCAAGGCCCGGCCTGAAACTACCTCTACCTAGATACAGCCAACATGGTACCATGCCATTGGCCCAACCCTGTCACGCACCTCATCCCCCGCCTTCTTTCCTGGGCCCTTCCCCACCCTCTATATAAGCAGCTGCTTGACGCAATAAAGTTGAGTTCCTGCTTAAAAAAAATAAATAAAAATAAAAATAAAATAAATCTTTCTACTTAAAACAAAAAATAAATAAATAAATAAATAAATAAATAAATAAAATATAATAAAATAATACAAAGTTGGTTTCAAAACAAGAAATATGTTCAGGGACAAAAAGACAATTCATCAATAAGATATAACAAATGTGTATGCATCTAACAACAAGGCTCCAAAATGCATAAAGAAAAATCCAATTGGGCACAGCAGCACGTGCCTATAATACAGCTACTCAGGAGGCTGAGGTGAGAAAACTGCTTAAACTCAGGAGTTTGAATCCAGTCCATGCAACATAGTGAGACTCCATCGCTAAAATAAATAAATAAATAAAACTCGTTTTAAAAGAAATAAAAATCTGATCAAACTGGAAGAAGAAATAGACAAAAACCAGGAAGACCAGGAGACTACAAAGTTCCTCTTGGTAATTTATATAAAAGTAAAACAAAACATCAGTAAGGGTCCAGAAGACTCCAAAAACACTATCAACCAACTTGACCTAATTAACATTTACAGAAGACTCCAACCAACAGCAGCAGAATCCACATTCTTTTCAAGGGCCCCTGGAACATTCGGTAAGATAAGACTATTTTATGAACAAATTTTTATAGCTATTTTATTCATAATAGTAAAAAACTTTAATTCAAACATCCATCAAATGGTGAGTATGTCGATACTCATGTTCACACACTAATACTACCTGGCAACCCAAGGAAATGAACTAGTGATGTATGCAACAACACGGATGACTCTCAAAGGCATTATGATATGAGAGAAACCTGGTACAGAAAAAAATACATATCATGATTCCATTTTTATGACATTCTGGGGAAAGGCAAAGTTATGGAGACAAAAATTAGATCAGTGGAAAGGAGACTCACTGAAAGGAGCACAGGGAACTTTTTAGGGTAATGGAAGTGTTCTGTCTTGATTGTGATGGTGGTAGTTACATGACTATATGCATGTATCAACATTCATCTCACTATTCACTTAGAAAGGGAATTAACTGTGCATTAGTTATACCTTGCTAAACTGAATTTTAAAATAAAAAGTAAATTTAAATATAGTCATCCTTCACTATCCGTGGGGAATTGGTTCTACAACCCAAGATACCAAAATCCAAGAATGCTCAAGTCACTTACAGGTGGGCCACTGTAAGGCTCCACATCCAGGATAGAATATTCTAATATTCCAGTTCAGATATTTGATCTGAGGTTAAATTGACAGATGTGGAACCCGCAGATACCAAGGGCCAACTGTACTATTATCCAAGATAGCAAATAACAGTAATAAAATAAACTCATAACAACACTAAATATTGCTTAGTTTGGCCACATCAATACAGGCCTTGACTTACCTTCCTGGAAGAAGCTTTTAAGGAGTTACCTCATCCTATTGCCCCACATGGAACTTCACTAAGCTTCTGACTCTATTACAGATGGGTCTACCAGCCAAGTAACATATTTCCAATGTATACTTAGATCCCTTTCATAGGGTATAGATCAAAGAGATGAGAAACAATATAGATTTCAATAACATGAAGGTAGATGAAAATTCATTTCATGTTTATAATGGACCACCCACCATCTGGTTCTGAGATAGTGTCCTTAAGAATATAAAGTTCAAAAGGAAGTTCTGGAAAGCAAAAGACCATCCAAGAGCCTTTGCTGAGAATAGGAACTGCTCTTCACTATTTAAGATAAAGCAGAAAGCCAGGAGGAATCTAATTAGCAAGAAAGAAGGCTAAGGCTTGGTCCCAGACTATTAAGTCCACCCCAGGATATTAAAATAAGAGATCCTAAACATTGAATGGGGAAGGTGCTCCCAGAACTCTTCCCTGGGCAAATTCAGGGCACAGCACAGGCCATTCTACATGGAAGGAAGATGCTGGCTAGTGTTGCCAGCACCTTATCTTACTGGTTCTTGCCAAGGGAAGTCAACAATGAACACTCTTTTCATTGCTAAAGGTTAACCTGCAAAAAATAATAAAGAAGAGTCTTTAATGCTTTAAAGAAAAGCATACAACACTGCCATCAAACCCAAAATAACTTACTTAATTGCTTGTAAGGGCTCCCAATAGGCCACCTCGAGAGAAACATTTGTCCTCGGAATGTTTTGGTTTTTTTTAAATGCTGTCTTTCACCACTGTGTTTATACCTTCCACAAAGATACAGCATGATTAACGCAGAAAAAATAAATATGAAAAGCCTTACAATCAAATTAAGAGAGCACTTGATAAAATGAGCCCTCTTCTTGTGAGTAATTTGAAAGAATAACTGCTTTTCATTACAACCTCAACTCCCAGCAGGTCCCCCATAAACCAAGCCAGCTGCGGTTCAAGAAAAGGTCCAAAGGAGGACCCAGTTGAGGTGGGGATAAATCACAGTTGTGATCACAGACCAGGTTTCTCCCTTTTTCATCCCCCTCAATAAATTGAGCTTGACCTGAAACTCCAAGAAAGTTAATTTATAACAGCCAAAAAAGCTGGGGGTTTTTTTGTTTTTTTTTTTTTTACATAACAGCTCACCTTTCTTTTTCTTTTAAATTTAAACCATTATGACAAATGGAGATTTATTATACACTATAAACACATATGGCTTAAGCACTGGTATTTAGTCTGGAAATTCAGATGGGGCAGTCAGCTGCTGGTGCAATCAGGAAATGCCATGTGACATTCCTGATAAAGACGAAACACACATTCCACAGCACTCATTGTGGCCACCGTAGTTTTAGCCACAGTGTGGGCACCGCAGACCCAAGTGCAGGCTGTGAACTGAAAGATGATTCAGTGAGGTCGGGAGAGGCACAGCATGTCAGAGCCACAGTCACACAAGTCAGTGCTAAAAATCTTCACAAGGGCAACCGAGCTTAATTGGAAAAGAAAACCAACTTCCCAAGACATTTCTCCAGGGTCTCTTCCTTTTCATCGGTACCTGACATATCCCTAAAAGAGGTTCATGTGTTTTGATCCAGAGATAGTTGGTAATGCTCCACAGAATTATCCTGAAACATCAAACCAGATTCACTGTTGGGTAAACAGAATCCTGGCGGAAGGTGTGTCGGAGGCCTTACTTCCCACCTTACCAAAAGCTGCAATGAGACCCCTGATCCTTCTCCTTTCTCTTGTCCAGGCTAAAGAGGTCTATTCCTCTTCAACTGATCATTCTTACAGTTCTCACTATTAACAAGCATGAGGTGATTTACAGCTAAACAGGGTTCCCTTGGAGGTCACATTAACTGGTGGTTACAGACATGAAATTTGAAGTCAATCCTAGCTCCATCACTTCCCAAATTCTCTAAACCTACATTTTTCCATCTATAAAATGCAAATACTTTTTGAAGAACCCCGTGTGCCTGTTGAGAGGATTCAGTGAAATAATACATATAAACTGCATAGATAGTCAAAAATTTTATTGAAAATTTAGAGATACTCTATCACAATCTAATCAGCAGCATAATGGTACAATTGATAGCTATCAGTAATGACCTTTTTCTTTTTTATTGTATTTAGGGATTCATGGAGTGTACAAGAAACCAGGTTATACTGATTTCATTTGTTAGGTAAAGTCCCTCTTACAATCGTGTCTTGCCCCCAAAAGGTGTGGCACACACCAAGACCCCACCCACCACCCTCCTTTCTCTCTCTGCTCTTCCTTTCCCCCACCACCACTGTGTCAGTAATGACCATTGTTATTAGTAAATTTTCCATACATGTAGGTCTTCTCTCCAGAATGTCAGTAAAATTTCCTCAAGGGCAGGACCTCCATGGTTATACTTCTTTTGCCGTATTTATAGCCCCAAGTCATGAACAACTTATTGACAAATACTTGTTAATCATATCGACTTAAAAACTGTTTTTGAGTCAACTTAAAAACACTGACTTAAAAACAACTTGTATTATAATAGTTTATAAAATAGAAAATAGTACTGGCTCAGTGCCTGTAGCTCAAGCAGCTAAGGAGCCAGCCACATAAACCAGAGCTGGTGGGTTTGAATCCAGCCCGGGCCTGCCAAACAGCAATGACAACCAAAAAATGGCCGGGCATTGTTGCTGGGCCCTGTAGTCCCAGCTACTTGGGAGGCTGAGGCAAGAGAATTGCTTGGTCCCAGAATTTGGAGGTTGCTGTGAGCTGGGATGCCATGGACGACAGCTTAAGGCTCTGTCTCAAAAAAAAAAAAAAAGAAAAGAAAAGAAAATAGTAAAAAATACACACAAAGAGGAAAATTAAAATCATCCTTGACCCCAACATTAGAAATATCCAGTTAATATTCTGATGTAATGTCTTCCATTTCCTTTTCCATACAGATGCATATTTATTTCAAAGCACAGTTGGGATTAGTAGTGTATACTGTTTTATAACCTAAACTTTTTTAATTTATGAACAGTTTCATACATACTTCCCCCTTCCATTAAGTATTCTTCAAAAACAATCTTTGCAGGCAGCAGGGTATAACATTCTATGATTATATCCCCCACTGTTCTCACCCACTATCTTGAGAATGGAGAATACTTACCATTCTAGTACTCAGATCACTGAAACCAGAAAATGTGCGTGGAATCACCTGGCACCAGGCCCAGCCCTGGTCAACACTCAATAAATGTCCTCTCATTTCTCCTCTCTTTGCTTACCGTCTTTAAAGGAAGATCCCAACTTCCACCACAAAATAAAGCTTCTTAATAGTAAAAGAACTAAAGCCCAAGGCCTTCCCTGTAAGGATTCTACTTGTTCCTTTTAGTCCCCAGGATAAGATTTTGTATAAGCACAAGAAGAGCTGCCACGAGTTTCATAGTAGTTACATACTACAATCATACTTACCTTTTCCTATGATCTTCCACAATCTAGAGCTCTCAGACTCGTATTTTTGTCACTAAATGTTTCTCTATTTCAGATATGTTGGACTTTCTTTCTTAACCAGACTTAGATTCTACACCGTGAAAGGAAGCTTAAAGACTATAAAGACTACAGGACTTGGGGAGACCTAAGTTCTGGTCCCAACCTTGTCTCTTACTAGGTGTCATCATTTTGGGTAAATAATCTCCCTTCTCTGAGTCTCGGTTTTCCTATCTGTAAAATGAAAGGCTCAAGTAAGATAATCTCCAAGATTCATTACATCATCATCTTTAGGACAGTGACAGCCTCACACATAGTTATTTATTAACTAAGATCTGGTGTAAGCCGGACACCTGTGATGTTTCTATGATATCAGGAAAAAGACTGAGGCTTAGAGATGTTAAGCATCAAGCTCAAAGTCATGCAGTGCAACCATGCCTGAACCCAAATATGTGTCAAAAGCTTATGTTCACAACCAGGAAGCTGCACACTTCTCAAATCCTTTTGTTTTTGCCTCCCCTGACCCCTACACCCACCCATAGCAGCTCTAGGCTCTCACTAACACTTGTTGACAGATTGTGGTTCTAACCCAGTTCCTGGACTTCTACTGCGAACTTATTTCTGTATATCACAGTGCCAAACAATATTGACACTCTGGACCTGGTAACTGTCGCTAGAACTGTCCCTGCACTGAACATGATGATCAGCATTCTCAGTCTCCACCCACTACATGCCAGCAACAACCACCCTAACCAGCCCATCCCCGGTTAGGACAAATCAAATGCCCCTGAGGTGTGGGGGAGAACTGCCTTCCCCCACTGACAACCACTTGTCTAAAACAAAACATACTGACAACACAGGAAAGACAGATAAAAGGATAAAAGCATCAAACCAATAACCTACGTGAGTAGTAAGAACAGTAATATAGTCAAATAATTGCCTGGAATGCTAACAGTACATCCCGACTTTAAAACATGAGACTTCTGAGCATACCCTACATAAGAATAAAACTACAACCAAAACAGTAACTTGTATGCCTTAAATATATATGGTTTTTGTCAATTATACCTCAATAAAGCGGATAAAAGAAAAAAAAAATCTGTTTTCCTCACTAAAATGAAACATTGCTTATCATAGAGATTTAAAGTAAGGCATAAAAAAAACAAAAAAAAAAGTTTTTTAAATAAACACACACATAAAAGACTAACCGTATGGCAGGGCAGTAGGAAGGATTTGTATTCTTGCCCCAGTACTTATGGTCAGGTTAAGGGTGACCCTTTCACCACTACGCTCAGTCAAGAGGGAGCTCCTCACTCCCTAAGTTACAGACAGTGAGGAGGAAGACAAAGAGAAACTGTCTTGTTTTCCTAGCACCCTGTAGTCAGGTTAGAGTTCTTAAGGTATTTCCCAGCAGAAGCAATACTGTAACAGTTCGGTCCTCAGGCTCACCCACAAAAGTCTATTTGACCTAAAATAGTGCTTTTCATTTTGTAGAAATGAATTTTGTGAGATAGCCAGGCACTCACCATCATTTAAACCTCCGTTTTATAAGAATTCCAAATACGTATAAACAATCAACAATAAAATTTAGGAGTCAGAAACTAAGCATAAGGCCAATAACCACCGCCAAATCTTCCCTCCACCCCTGCTCCAGAAGCTCCCATTAATATTAATCTGTATCCTCCTCCTTAGGTTCTCTATCAAAGCTCATCTGTCATGGGAGTGTGGAGATACACACGTGAGCACACAAAGCTTCTTTTTATTTCGTAAGTGAATCTGTAGCTGAGATCTCGGGGATCTTCCCAGCACCCTTTTGAAGTTGGTTCTTGGCATGGAACTGTGTTTGGACACAGGGAGACCGAGGGGCCCAAACTTTAAATACACCAAAAAGCACAAAGCCCAGTGGGGAAACACATTCAGGGACCCTCATATCAGAATTAGTAAGTTTCTGTCACTGACGAGAGTGAAAATCCAGAAGTGCTATAGATCATCAGGGACATTTCAGCTCACTGTCATATTTCATACACAAAATTACATTCCAGGAAGGGGATGAGGGAAGGAGGGGAAGTAGGTGTAGAGGGAGGAAAAGCCACATGAAAGTTCTAAAATATGTCAATGTCCAGAAATGGGAAACGAAACAAAAAACAAAAAGAAATCTTTGGAGTGTTTAAAAAAAAAAAAAAAGCACGGAATAAAATATCTATCTTATTTCAGAATCCTGGAGTAAATAATATTTCTGATGCTCCCATGGAGAGTCAAATCCAGCCAGCAAAACAAACACAAATACAAATAAATACTGGGCTAGTGAATTAAGGAAGGTACACAGAGGAATTCAAAAATAGGACGAGGGTTTTGTCCAGAAATGGGATCCTCCCTCCCTACTCCAATTTTTTTTTTCTTGAAGTAAAATCCATTATTTTGGAAACACCATTTGAAACCCTAAAGAAATAGCAAAACACAGTATTGTGGTATTCCAAAGTAATATCTCTTGTTTATAACCATATAAATTTAGCCCCTGGCACTACAGGGCTTATATAATAGAATAGAGTTATTTTAACAGTGCCCTGTTAAAGAAGAAGCAAAATGTTCAGCTCATTTTCTCCAGTGGGAGGGACACATGGCCTCATGCGAGAAAGGGAACATGCCTAAGTCATTACCGCAGGAAAGCAATCCGTCAAAGCCGGGCGCTCTGGCATGGCCAGCACCACTGGTGAGATCAGAGAGGCAGCCTCTGCTTGCAATTACGAGGGAAGGACCTTGGCTCTAGGCAGCCTGCTATCAATTACTACCCTGGCCTCTCGGCTTGGACTTGTCAATTTCCCAGTGTCTTCTGTTTTGTAACAGTAAGAAAAAGGGCTCCTCCTGACTGATTCTTGGAAGTTTCTCATGTGTTGTGTCACTCCTTGGTGTCATTAACAATTCAATTAAAATTTCACAGCACACAGGCAGGCAGCATTGGACAGAGGTGGGAAAGGGGCCATAGAGATTTCCTAAGGGCCTGCAATGGGACCACGCTGGATCAAGTGAATCCAATCTTGAAATTTCTTTGACTCCATATAAGTCAGACTTGCATGTGTCTCCCAGCTGACATGACGCTGGCTGTCATCTTGGCAAGACGACATGTTTGATGTTCTCACCCCGTTGGGGGTGTAGCGATAGGAAGGAATTTCAGGCTGGCTAGAAACAAAAATCTCACGTCATTTCACTGAATGTTTTGGCTCCACAATGGGTAATTATAAATATTCACAATCAGCTCTCTTAATCTACAATGAGTTCTAGAAACTTCTTTATTTCCATTTTTTTTTTTTTCATTGAGTCCTTCTATTTTCTTGCTTTTCAGAACGGGGCTGTCTATAAGAAATAAGAGACAGAGAGTAAATCACAATTAAAATTTGGCAGGAAGGTAGGTGACTAGGAATGCTAAGACAGGATGGCTGGAAACAAGAAAGACTTGCTACTGTCATTATTAACTCTGCAAAAGTGCAAACACGCCTTTGTCTCCTTGAATGATGGAGCTACACATGCTCACGTGCTTTCAAGCGTCCCAAGGGTTTAAGGCAAAACCAAAAAAAAAGTTTCAGGCTTAAGACTTCTGAGGCAGCTTTCTCTCTAACCCTCTCAATGAGTTTAGTCATGCAAGGAAAGATTCTTTAAAGTTACCAAAGACTTTGTTTAATGCCCAAGAAAATGCAGACTGTCAGCACCCTTTGTCAGGTTTTGGTGGCTTAAGTCCATTCCCCAATACACTGGTGACCCTCCACCCTCATTCACTAGTTTCCTTTTGACATCAAGCACTGGATAATTGTTTGATTTCCTTCTAGGTAAAAGGAGATTAAATGCCCAGCTGCAACAGCTGACACACAAAAGGGAAAATATAGTTTAACCACCATATTTATCAAGATAATTTTTCTCCCACACATTGATTAATAACATTAGCCAACATCCCCTTTGGCTTGGGGAAAAGAGGTGGGGAGAGAATGTCCCCCTCAGAGTATCAGAAACAGGAGTTGACAGTTCAAGGCAAAAATGATTTGCATGTAAATTCTGATCAAAAGCAAGTCTGCACCCTGAAGTTGTCAAGTTTTGCTACCAATTTGACACTTAAATGGGCTATGGCAAAACTTGATTTAAACTGAAGAGGAAAAAAACATGGCAACTCAATTACCCCCTAGCAGATCAGATCTGGCAGCTGAGGTCAAACTTTTCACCCTGCCATTACATTTCTCAATACCTGATGCTTTAAACAAACACTATGTATTCCTCCTACAATCCTGGAGGAAAATGCACTTCTCAGGACTCCCTACTGTGCCCCAGATTAAAAAATAAAGTTTCACTTGTGTGGGATTTGGGGCCATTTTCTCCATGTAAATTTCTGAATAAATCAGGACTTAAGAAATAGCTCTTTGCACTGGGAAAAAATAGTCTCTGCCTTTAAAAAAAAAAGCAAAAAACTTTGCAGGGAAGATTTGTGGAGTACTAAAAGATGATTTAAAAACAAATATTCCCATAGCATTAGAGGCAAAACAGTGACCTGTTTTTAGTTTGCTTTTAATATATTTCATATTTGAGTTTAGGCTGAACAGCACATTAATTCAGCAGGGAGAAAAACAGCTAGCTAGTTCCAAATCGCTTCCAAATTTATGGAGGACAAAGTATCTTTCTTGTAAGGCCTTGGGACAAAGGCTCAAATGGAAAGAGCCAATTGGCCTCTGGGAATTCCATCCCACCAGAGTTTAAATACTACAGTCTCCTGGGTCATTCCGTCCCCTAAAGAGCTCTCACTCCTGCAACAACTATTTAAACCAACAACTGTTTAAACTCTTATAAGTGCCCTAAAGCAGCTCCAAAACTGGGTTTTTTTCCTTTTTTTTTTTTTTTTTTAAGTCTTGTTTCCGTAAGCTGGTCTTAAGCCTTAAGCTCCTTCTATAAAAGCAAAGAGTTTATTGACTTCGCATTCACCATAATTTCTAGTTCTCAGAATGAGTAGCCAGGTAACGCACAGGGAATTATGTCACTTTTTAGCCAACAGTGTATTGAGAATTTACTGGATGCCAGGCGCTGTTTTAAGCACTAGAGACCTGACATGAGTAATAGTTGCTTACAGATGGAAAGACAATCACATGTACAACTAATTGTAATAGTGTGGGTTAAGCATTGCAAAACAGCAATATTCAAAGTATAATATGTATGCATGAGAACACATTTAACTGAGGAATTCATTCCGGGAGAGTGAAGTTTCAAATTCCTCTGGTGATTGGGACTTTCTATTAGCATCCAGCTAATAGATGAGAAGGAGTGCCAATGGGAAGTAAGATGTTTCTACAGAAGCCAGCAAGGTGGAGACAGGAAAGCCTGTCTTTCTGGAGGAGACAGGCCAGGGGTTAGGCAGATGAAGAAGATAGCACAGTTGTAAGAACCGGATGGTGACACACACTGGAAAAATGTGCAGAACCATATTGCCCTTGCTCCTGGTTACGCCAATCCCCAAACCCGGAGCATTCCCACCATTGCTGTTGCACTGGCTTTCCTGTCCCTCAAACATGCCAAGCTTGTTCCAGCCCCTGGGCCTTTGTACTTGCTGTTCCCTCTGCCAGGTTCCCAAGCCTTTTGGCCTTCTCACTTTTAGCTTTTTGCTTAAATATCACTTCTTAGAACAGACTTCCCTGATACCTCTATCTGAAATGGCTCCCATGTCCACTTCTGAAACACCTGAGCCCTTATACCCAGCTTTATTTTTATCATAGCATGCATCACTACCTGAAATTTTATTATCTGTTTATCATCTCTCTTCCTCATGAGGTTGTAAGCAGCGCAGAGATCAGAACTACACCCCTCAAATCCTAGAACAGAGAGTAAGTGCTCAATAAACATAGCTGAATCTATTAATACCCATCAATCCCCCAGGGGTCATTAAGCTAATATCCCTGAATTCATGCTATAAAGAAAATTAAGGCCCAAAACCAAAGTCCCAGAGACCCTATGACTTCTAAGCCCTTTTCTAAGCATCAAGAAAAAATGATGATATAGGAGTACATGCAAATGCAGCATTTTTTGTAATCTAAATATAGCCAGAGGGGGAAAATCACCAACATATCAAAAAAATAGCCATTTATATGAGCCAAATATCTGAGATCTTTCTGAAAAATATATATTTAACTCCAACCAGGTTCCCAGGCTTCCCACAAATCACCACCATACAAGAGGAAACCATGTGAGAAGTTATGTTCTGCTTCTGAACATTTAAGCATTTTTATCAATATTATTTGCCAGTGTAAATATTTCACCCATAACTTTATATTTAAAATAGGAGTGTACCAACCCGGGGCTTATAATGTGCAAAGGAAACAGTTCAGTCTAAGGTATTCATGACTTCAGTCATTCTCTCATAAAACAACAGATGAAATAAAATGTATGACATTCCCAAAGAGGGAGTTTCTCGTGTAATTCATCTTAAAATGCAATGTTCTGTCATCTCAAGTAACACTTACTGAAAGCAACCATCAATACTTTTTGTCAAAAGCCCGTACTCTGTGTAAAATGTTCCATCAATCTCTATTTACATAAAACAAAAAACTTTCAGTGTGCCTCTAACACACAGCCACAGAGCATCTCCATCTTCAGTTTTCATGCTCTGCTGAAAAATAATTTGACTGACACTAGAAAAATAAAGATGACCTTTAAAGGAAAGCTTTTAAGAAAGAAAAATCTACAAGGGGAAACACCTTACACGGTTGGACACGAGTCCCATTGGAGAGAGTGGGGGTTTTTTGTTTGTTTTTTATTTTTGTTTTTAGACCATAAAATGTGATTTCTCTTAAAATAAAAAATTCCATTTTGCTAGGAAATCCCCTAAAAAGCTTCCCCCCAATTTCATGCAAGCAACACTAATGCAGGGATGGCGCCCTGCTGACTGTAAACTTGAGCATGAGACACGCACCACTCCATTCCGAGCCAGAAATGTTAGCTTTCAGTAGAATGTGAATATCATACGAGGCTAGAAAAAGGTCATCTCCTGGGGATGTTTATAAAACACACAAATTAAGGTATTAGCCTTTCACCTTAAGGGCCTGAAGATCAAATCTCAGCTTAGGTAACAAAGTCCCTCCACCAACCTTTCCCTAACACTTGCTTGTTGAAATCGCACAGACCCTTTCCTCTGACCCAAGTTAGCTAAGGGGAGATGAGAAAGCTAGGAATCGGCAGCTGAAAGCCACAAAAAATTACTCGATGCCCATCTGAGACACTTTAACATCGCATCCAGTGACCAATTTTTTGCCATCCTTCATCCTACCCCTACGGTTTGAATGGTCTAGAATTGAGGATTACACAAGGAAAAACACTGTCTTTTTAATTGCACGCATGAGATCCATTAGGAAATCATTCAACCCTTCCTAATTATTCCTAACGTTCACTCACTCAACATGCCTGAGCACCCACTGTGTGAAATGGTGTGGGGCACAGGGGGGTGGCCAGACATAGCTTTAAGTAGTGTGGTGGGGCCCAACCCAAACCACTGCCCCCACCTCTGAGTCTCTGAAACTTCATTTCTTCAATAAAAGAAGAGAATTTCTTCTAGAAAATTAGATCAATAGCTTTCAACGTGTTTTGTAAAGCTCAGCAGACAGCGCCAAGTCTCTAGTGTCTTACAGGAGAGAAAATGACAACTGAGTAGCTAGGGCCCTGGCTCCCTCTTGGACACAACTGCCTCAACAGTATCTACTGGGCTAACAATGTTGATGGTTCATTTATGATCATATCCTTAGAGCTCAAAAGTCCCTCCAACTCTAATAATCTTCCACCTTACACTGTGAGGGAGCAGAACACAAGCATAGACCTCAGGCAGGTGTAATAAATCCTGCACTGGGGGTTAAGGAGGCTAGAGAGAAGAGTTTACTTACCTTCACAAGGTTCACACGAGCTGCACACGGACCAGCAGGGCATACGCACAGTTAGGAGTGTCGGAGGGTAGAAAGGACATCCTATGGAAGGGCAAACAGAACAAGCAGCAGAAGCAGAGAGGCAGGCCAGAGGGCACGTTCATGAAGCGTGGGCCACCTCTACGAAAGGAGAGGGAAAAACAAGGGTGATTAAAAGTCTGTGTGCCGGGCAGAAGATTCTAGCCTCCCTGGACCCCAGATGCATTCACCCCAACCAGTCATGAATGCAGATGGCCCCTGAGCTACCCAAGCTCACTTCAGTGCTTTTGATCACACCTGTAAATCCCACACACATTTGTCCAGATCTGAGCTCGTGTCCTTAAGGGCCTGGCTCAGGCTTCGTACATTTGGTAGTCAATACAGGCTTTGATAGCAAGGATAATGAGGATAAATTATGCCAGGCGCTGTGCTAAGAGCTGTACAGGCAGGGGCTTGTTTAATCCTGACAACCAGGGAAGCAGGTATGTCACCGTGCTGCAAGAGAGGAAATGAAGGCTTAGAGCAGTGATTTTCAGTCGGTGTGCCGTGGCACACTGGTGTGCTATGAAAGGATGTTAGGTATGCCGCAAAAATGTTTAAAGATCACTAATTAAATTAATTTTTTTTTAATTTTTTTATTATAGATAAAAATATGCACCATAGATGTGCCCCAACCCATCACCCTCCCTCCACCCAACCTCCCCCTCCCCCCTCCCTTTAAAAGAAGTTCAAAGCACCATAAGTATATTCCTTTTTTCACTCTTCTTTTTTTTTTTTTTAATCAACATACTTTAAGTGTGCCATGGAGGCTTAACTACAGGTTCAAGTGTGCCATGGGACAGACACAGTTGAAAAACGCTGGCTTAGAGAGACTCAGTAACTCGCCTGATGTCACATAGCTGTGAAGAGTAGGCGCAGATCTCAAACACAGAAGCACCTGACCCTGAGAGCCATCTCAGCCACACTGCCTCCCTGTCGATGATTCCCAGGGGCTGAGCCAGAGGCACCAGCAAGTAGAGTGCCTCTGGTTCACCGTAGGCTGCTTCTTTCAGGGGGTTGCAAGTTAAAGTAAATGACAGACCAACAAGGCTTTGGGCTAAAAGAGAAACATTCTTCCCCCACCAAAAAAAAAAAAAAAGGAACACAGAAGAAAAGGAAAGCTCCTCAGCACTTAGCTTCACTGTGTAAAATACCCTCTTGGCTACTTTGGGTTTAACTTCTTATTCTCAACCTGATGTAAGGCGAGTGAGTAGCTCCCTCGCAATTCTGGGCATCATCACCAACGATCCTTGGGGTATCCATTATTTTTCCAGCTTATGGTGGGTGCTATGGGGGACACTACAAGGATACTGTTCTTATCTCTTATCCTCAAGGTTCTGAGAGTTAAATGTCAAGCAAAACTTGAACACGTGTGCAATTTTAAATTAATTAAATTTGATTAATTAAATTTCAATAAATTTAATTAAATTTTAAATTGCACATGAACTTTATGGCCACCCTGTATAGTTGAACAGGATGGAGTGGACCACAACCAAGGTCAATCAAAATTCTGAGAAGGAGCAGCTCGTGAAGGACCTGGGTAGCTAGGAAAGGACTGACGTCATCTGAACCAGACCTGCAAGGATGTGTTAAGGTTTGGGTAGACTAAACCAAAGCAATGCAGAGCAAGCAGAGGAGGTGGGCGGCTCAGGTGGCAAGGCTGGCGTGAGCAACACTGGGGGACAGAGAGGGACAGAGAGAGGGCATGGCCGAGGCACAGACTCAAGCAGTTAAGCCAAATGAGGAGGAGTTGGCTATACCCTCCATCATCACCCAATCCAACCTCTCAGTTCACATGATGCATGGAATAATCCACAGCCTTGCTCAGACAGCCAAGTTAGTGACAGAGATGGATCAGAATAGCTCCAATCCTGCCTCCTGGTCTGGTGCACTCTCCACTATACCACACTGCCTCCTCCCAGAAGCCTAGGGAATATTAGTCCCTTCCAGGTGAGAGAACCAGGGACCTGCAGGAGATCAGGTCCAACTGTAAAGATGCGTCTTGTAAAGAAGAGTCCATTCCAACTTGATGCAAAATGCTGACAACACGGGCCACACCTAATTTTTCTTTAGCCACACCCAATTTTTTCTAAGGTCTTATTCCAAAACCCCATTTAATGATAAAGTTCTTGTCAAGAATCATTTCTATTTCTTTAAAAATGACCTACGGGCTCTTTGGTCTGGCTTATGTGGGTTAATTAGTTCATCTTCTCCTCCAAAAATAAACTAGGAACAGAAAAGAAATCAAGATGGGAAAACAAAAGAGGAAGAATATCTAAATTTGAGTTTTTGCCTTTCACGGAGGGATCTATGACTCACGTAAAAATCTCTAAGCTACTGCAGACAGTGAACTTTGTAAAAAAAAATAACTGGAGTGAAAGAAAGTAAAGATAAGGACCTCACCTGAGATTCCAGGGAAGAAATTAGAGAACATACTCCATTTATTTCAGCTTGTTGATGCAGTGTCAATTCTGAGAAGAAAAACTCAGCCGAGATCTTGGTGAGAATGTTCCAATCATAAGGCAACCCTGATATGAGAAGGGCACTAAAGAATAAGCCAAAGAAAGCAACAACAAAAACTTTCATGACAATGAATTTCTAATTTAAAAGATAAAAACAATAGCCTTTTACCTAAAATAGTGAAAGTTTCTAATACACATTCAGGAAACACTTTTCTCCCATAGGCACAGACAAGTCCCTTCATGGCAGACAAGAGACATCACCTAATAATTGTTTTTATTTATTTTGGGTTCTGAGTTTTATTTCTGTTCTTCAAGGAAGATTATGGGGAAAGAAATTCTGACATATAACGTAAGCTCATGTTAACTTTCTCCTAAATCTGGTCCCCCATTATCTAAATGCAAACCCTAATTAAGCTTAAAAAGGCAGGGGGGAAAAAAATCATAGCCATTTCCTTAAGAGTCCTATTTTGGGATTCAAAATTCTTCAAAAAAGTCAAGCTTGAATTATTCAGCCATTCTGTGGTTTGAATCAAGGTTTTATGAGCATTTTCTGTCCATCAGCCATCTCAAGTTGGGGAAAAAGAAGACAGAAACATCGTAATTCAGATGCTATTCCGGGGCTGTGTACATGGCCTGACATGATGCTCAAAGTCAGCTCACCCGCCAGGAACTAACGCACATTTTGGAAAGCAGTCCTTGACTTAAAAGCTGAAGATCAGAAACTACCGTCATCTTCCATTCTCGCTGCTGAAGTTGACTCATAAACCTAGAATCCCCTCTTGCCAAAAATACACACCCACAACTCGCAGAGAAAGCAAATAAAAGTTTCAAGAGTCAGGATGTCTAAAAAACAGTCTTAAATGCCACTCAATCCAATGACACAACTTTCTTTCACTGTTTTTTCTTAACTTCTGTTTTAAGGATACGACATGATAACAGGTCTCAAGAGGACCAGTGCCACCACGTGTGATACACAACTAACTCCCTTGCACGGCACTCTGCACCCAGTAGACGTTCAAAGTTATTTGCTGAACCTAATCAAGAATGCAAACCTTGGTTTGCATTCTAAGTACCTGACAACTGAGTACCAGAATCACTTCAAATGTTCACCTATGTTCTCTGGGAAGGACCTAAATTAAGCTACTATGCAGCCAGCCTGGATGCTAAGAATGGCCAAGAGAAGACAGACTGAAACTAGGGTCCTCAGGCCATTACCTGACCCCTGGACCCTACCCAAATACCTAGACAGTAAATTTCCTTTACTGTTGAACTCAGTTCAAGTTGGTTTTCTGTCCCTTGCAATCCAGTGTCCTTATAGGTCGCACATATTACATGCACATTTTATAATAATATTTGTCTTATTACATAGTGATTCTTTCCATCCACTCCAAATGTCGCCTCCTCCAAGGAAGTACAATGAACTGTTACTTTCTCTATACCCTGTGGAATGTTGTTGATTCTGTCTCCATCCATGCCCTCTGAGTGGACCCGACTCTCCCAGGGATGGCAAGGGGCTGGGGAGCTCACTCAGCAGCACACTACCACCATCACCTGATTCCAACCCTACTCACACAGCACACCAGAGAACAAGCTTTCAAAGCTGCTCACGCTCAGATTTTCCAGACAGGGATGTCCTCCCACAGAAAAGACAAGAAAACACAGATGAGCAATGACATAACTTATTATTTACACTACCTTTAACCGAGTCGGTGGGAGAAACAATAAATTTGAGTGTACCCAGAAGTTTCTTGCTCAGACCCAGGAAAACTCAGTTATAAATAACTCAAGATTTTCTACCCAGGATATCGATGCTTTGTCTGCTGCACAAAACCCTTCCAGATGCTATTGTTGGCCTCTCCCTGAAGTGAACTGAAATAGACCACCTCAAATTACTGTCTATTTCATTTATGCATAGGTTTTCCTCATTAAAATGTAGTTATAAAAAGAGGAGTCCATTTTAGGTGTACATGAAGAGTGATGCATGAATATCTCAGACTGTACTGGAACTAAATTTTATGTAGGTAAACTCCCACTATGTTCTTTGTTAAACCTCTCCCCCTAATAGTTCAAAGAATGTATAATAGTCTACGGTTCTGCAGGCAACCTCTCTTTCCATAAAAATCTCACTGACTGGAATATGCTTTTCAAAATTTACCAAGTGAATTTCTTTCCAACTTGCTATAAAATGCATTCTTTCTCTAAGTAATAAAGCACACTGGACAAGCGTGGCTGCGTCTGACTTGTACTGAAGTCAGCTATGTGAGATGTGTCATTCTCACGAGCGTGAGTCCCCTGGAGAGCAAGGGCAACATCTCTTCTTTAAATGACTTGCAGTGCCTAGAACTGGCTTCTTGCAAAACAAACTGGAAATTTGCAAACTTGAGTACACATCAGGATTGACCACTGAGCTGGTTAAAAATGCAGATTCCCAAGTCCCACCCCAGGGACTCTGGGTTGGGGTAGAGTCTGGGAACCTCCATTTCTAACGAAGTGAATCTGGTTGAGGAAGGTTATCTGTCGACCATACTGAGAATTATGGAAGCGGGCCCCTAATAAAAAGTTTTTTAAATGAATAACTACGAACTCAGCTTAAAATATGTATTTATTTTCAGTGTCACTACCATACTTTCCCTGGTACATATAGTTGAGGATTTCGTCTTTTCTTCTGAGGATGTTTCTGGAATCATCACCTACACCTCCTCTCACCAGCAGAAACGGAACCTTCCCCAAACCCTTTCCTATGTCTGCAGTATGTCAGCACCTAGGCTCGAAATTGTATCTGAAAGTCTTGCTCAAAGGCAGAAAGTCCAGATCCAAATTCTAGTATTCAGCATGTTTTTAAAAATGAAAGTGAGAGGTTCTGAAACTATTACAGAATCAGGCACCCATGAATGAGTTTATCACCTTTCTCCAGGATCTCTGAGATCTGGCTCAAAAGTCAAACTTCTAGCAGGAGGTCGAATGAGAGATGTTAAAGGAGATAATTAAGACAGAGACATGATTGCAAGGGGGACTTTACCTAAAAAAATGCAATCAGTGTAACCTGGCTTATTGTACCCTCAATGAATACCCAACAATAAAAAAATTAATTAATTAATTTAAAAAAGACAGTGACAGGACAAATGACGGCCCAACAGGTCATGAAAGGGAACATTCATTGCCTTTTTTTTCTTTTCTTTTTGAGACAGACTCTCACTTTATTGCTATCATTAGAGTGCTGTGCCATCTGAGCTCACAGCAACCTCAAGTTCTTGGGCTTAAGCGATTCCCTTGCCTCAGCCTCGCAAGTAGCTGGGACTACAGGTGCCTGCCACAACACCCAGCTATTTTTAGAGATAGGGTCTCACTCTGGTTGAGGCTGGTCTCAAACTCTTGAGCTCAGGTGATCCACTCACCTCGGCCTCCCAGAATGCTAGGATTACAGCCACCACACACGGCCAATTCATTCATTGCCTTAAAAAATTTTTTAAACACTGCCTTTTACGGCTTGTTCACTAGTTATCCTACAAAGCCAATTCCTTTTGGCCTAGCTGGGAGTACAAGTTCCTTGAGAGCTGGGAATGTATGTTCCATTTCTTGTAGCTATGTTGAAGTTGGTCATACGCTCCGTGATTAAAAGACTATCCATCAGAGAGAGGCAATGAAATATAGTGTGGAGTGCTGGCTTTAGAGCCAGAGAGAACCGTGTTCACATACCTCATCTTTAAATCTCTGCAGTGCTTAGAACAAGGCCTTGTACAAAATGAACCAGTCATCAGTATTTATTCCTGGGCCAGCTGCTCATCTCCCACTGCAAAGCAAAGAAGGGTGGGCGTCTGGGAGGCTGTCAAGACCTCAGGTTTATTCACACTTCCCTGACCCTGTGTAAGCCACACTCACCACAGTCTATGAAAAGAGAAGGAAAACTCTGTTCCCACTTTCCAGCTGTCCTTCCTGCCTTTGGGGCAGGGGGTAGGGGGTGGTAACACCTTGTCCTTTGAGGACCAAACTGTAGCAAGTTTTCCCTGACCCCCTGACAAGGTTAACTGCACCTGTACTGCACCCAACTGCAAGGTTAACTGACACTCCCAGCCCCCGCCCCCAAGACTAATCGCACTGTATTATACCTTCCCAGAAACTTATCCCTTCACCCCACTGGCTGACAACAGGGCTGGTGGACACCCTGTCCTCCACTCTAATCCCAGAGATCAGCCCTCTACCTGGCACACACAGACATTCAACAGATAAGTCCAGTGAAAAGATACACCTTGCTGAGCCTCCGTCTTCTCAGATGTGAAATGGAGACAATGGTTCACCTACTGCAGTGGTTCTCAACCTTCCTAATGCTGCGACCCACAGGTTGAGAACTGCTGACCTATAGGGCTGGTGTCAAACTTAAAGATAATATAACACAACAGTCACAGTTACTCAGTCAACAAATTACAGATATTCGCATTAAGGTTGTTAACATTGAATTATTAGTTACTAAAAAGCTCATAGGGATGGGACTGAAACAATGGAGTTCAAAACAAGGGGCAGGCAGACAGTCTAAGTGCCAGAACTCGCAGCTATTTGGGACTTCTGAGATCCTGTCCTCCATGGTCAGTCTCTGAAGTCCGTCTTTAGGTTCTGTTTGCAATAACACCACTCCGTGAAATACGGGGAAAAGGAATGTTGACTCTTTGTTCCAAGCTGCCTTATGTTATTTCCCAGTCTCCTGAGCCACTACCTGAAACCAGGGGTCTAACAGGAGGGAATGCAGAGAAACACCATTCCCACAGTGAAGGAGTGAGGCAGGCTGATTTATGAGGCCAGATTCTAAAGCAGCTAAATACACACAGCTCGGCACAGCAACCCGGGGGTGAGGAATGGGGCAGCGCCTTTCATGGCCAGGAAACACCAGGGGATGAGTCAACACTGAGGTCAGCAGCGCAAAGGGGCAGAATGCAGGTCCCTCCATTCTGGGAAGAACTCACAAGCACCCTGTCACTTGTCAACTGACCCACGGAGCTCTGCCCATCGTCGTCTTTGAATTCCTGCAATCCTTCGATGCAATTAAGAACTCCTTCCTTGGGAGAGAGTCCACGGTGAGCACTGCTCCATGGAGACTTACCAAGAATTCCCATCCATCATTCTTATCAGTCAATATATTACCAACTTTTTTTTTTTTTTTTTTTCCCAAATTATAAAAGTACATGATCATTGTAGAACTTTGGAGAAATATAAAAACGTATAAAGAGGCAAAGAGTAAAGACCTATAATCCCACTGGCAGGTTTCTTTCAAGCATATAACACACAATATATAACTACCTAAAATAGATACATCTGGATTTTCAAGAATCAAAAATTCCCTACCATTTGTTATAAAAATAAATCTCCCGTCCCCTCCGCTTTCTTTCTTCTCATCTCTTCTTCCACCATCTCTTTTTGGCTTACACTTTTGGTATTTTCCTCCATGTCTCTAATTCACAAAATTTAAGTATTTTTTTTCACTTTTAGGTTTTATCTTTTGGCATCCTACTGTGGTGCATTCTTCATATGCTATAAATGCAGACCCTGCCTCCCATTATTGACATTTTGTGTTCATAATTTTGTCATATTCCCCATACATATGCTATAATTGTGTAAGATATAAAAAAAATTTCCTTCCTGTACATTTTTTTTATGCCCAGGAATTAATAATTCTCTACCAGTAATTCAATACCAAATTCTTAGCCCACATTTTAAGCCTCTTCCCAAGATGTATTATAACATGTTTGTCATCCGAGGGAAGTCTCTCCCAGCGTTTCCTCTGCTGACCACCCTAGACAGACAGCCCTCCAGGCTCATCACTGGGAGATGTTCTTTCTCCCTCCCCAGCGACATCATCTGCTTTCTTGTTTGCTCAGCTATTTTGATGGAAGACCTCCTCCAGTAGCTTCCTAAGATGACAAAAAATGTTGAGACATTTCTTACCTGAAAATGTCTTCCTCCTCCTCTCATCATTTTTTGTTTTTTGAGTTTTTTTTATTGTTGTTGTTGTTTTATTGATGACAGGCTAGTTGGTTAAATGACATTTCCCTTCCAGATTTTGAAGGCATTGCTCCACTGTATGCTGCCTTCCAGTGCTGCTGTTTGGAAGTCTGAAGCTTTTCTGAGCCCCATTTCTTCACATCTGACCTGCTGTCCCCGTTGGTAATGTCGTGAAATGCCACAGCTATGTGTGGTGGTAAGAATCTGTTTTTATGGTGGGCACTTGGTGGACTCTTTCAATCTGGAATTTTTTGCCCTTAAGCTCTAGAAACTTTCTTAAAATAATTCACAGTTATTATTCCTTCCTTTTCTTTGAAACTCCGATTATGTGGATGTTGGACCTCCCATGCTGCTCCTTCACTGCTCTTCCCCTTTACCCTACTTTCATGTCTTTGCATTGCCTATCTAGAAGATATCTAAGAAGATATCTTAGAAAATAGCCATACCCTCTAGGAAAATCATCTTCCACAGACTTTTTATTTCTGCTTTATATTTTTTAATGTCTAAGAGTCTTTATTCTCTCTGCATGTTATTTTTATAATACTCTATTTTTGCTTCAGGACTGTATTATCTCCTTTTCTCTAAGGACATTATTAGGAGTCTTTTTCTTTCGCACTTTCCTCTTCCACCATAGTCCCGGATTTCTTCGAGTTTCTTCCTTTGCTGTTTGTTCTGCTCTTTCATATTAGAGGCATCTCACAAATGTCAGGCAATCCTTAGACTTCTGCCCATATTTAAGTGTAGCTGGACTCTCTGCAAATGAGAAGGGCTTGTCATCTGAAGCATCACGACAGAGTGATCTGGCCAGGCCACTTACTTGAAGAACTTCTGGGGAAAGTATTTTCATCCCTCTTCTTGGACTGGTCAGTGTTTTCCCAACCCCTACTTCAGAGGCAAAGGTTTGGCTACCACAGTCCAGAAGCCAAGTAGGTGAGGAATGCTGACGAGGGTGAGGAATGTCTCAAAACCCACTACGTATACATTCAGTTAATTTGCATGCTCAATTAATATATTCAACTACCTATTGCCACTAATGAACCCATATCCTCAACAGTGCCTAGGATGCTCAAGTCAGATATCCCCTGGCTTCCTCACTCCACAAAAGAAACCTCCAGTCTTTTTCCAGAGTGTGACAAGAGTGCGAGTCACCAGGCTCTATGGAATGAGAGAAGGCATCTGGGGTCTTACAACTTCCAGATGTACTCATGCTCCATCTCTTAGGCTTTGGGGGAATTGTGCAGTATAAATCACATTGGTTCTCAGCTTTCCTTCCTGCTGACTTGGGTGGAGTTTAATTCTCCTCATCTACTTTCTAGCTTGCAAGAATCTACTGCTCACGTGAAAACATGCTCAACGTCGCTGGTAATTAGGGAAATGCAAATCAAACTACACTGAGATACCACTTCACACTTACTAGGTTGACTGTAATAAATTTTTGAATGGAAAATAACAAGAGTTAATGAAGATGTGAAGAAACTGGAACCTTTATACATTACTGGTGGGAATGCAAAATGGTACAGCTGTCGTGGAAACAGTTTGGTGGTTCTGCGATACATCAAACACAGAATTACCACATGACCTATCAATTTTACTTCTAGATATGCATCCAAAGTATCGAAAACACGTGTTCAAACAATAGGTTGCACAAGAATGTGCACAGAATTGTTCAAAGTAGCCTAGATATGGAAACAACCCAGATATCCATTACCTAATAAATGGATAAACAAAATGTAATATACCCTTAATATGGACTATTATTCAGTCAAAATATATATATATATGAAATACAAGCATATGCTACAACAAGGACCTTGAAAACATTCTCAGCTAGGGGCATTGGTTCATGCCTCTGATCCCAACACTCTGAGAAGCTGAGGCGGGAGGACTGAGGCCAGACGTGCAAGACCAGCCTGGGAAACATAACAAGACCCCATATATCTATTAAAAAAAAAATTTTTAACTTAGCCAGACACGGTGGCACATGGCTGTAGTCCTGGCTACTGGGAGGCTGAGGCAGGAAGATCTCTTTAGCCCAGCAGTTAGTGGCTGCAGTAAATTATGATCCTCCAGCCTGGACAACTGAGTGAGATCCTATTTTAAAAAAATTATTCTTAGTGGCACCTGTGGCTCAGTGAGTAGGGCGCCAGCCCCATATACTGAGGGTGGCAGGTTCAAACCCAGCCCCAGGCAAACTGCAACAAAAAACAGCCGGGCATCGTGGCAGGAGCCTGTAGTCCCAGCTACTTGGGAGGCTGAGGCAAGAGAATCGCCTAAGCTCAGGAGTTGGAGGTTGCTGTAACGCCATGGCACTCTACCAAGGGCGATAAAGTGAGACTCTGTCTCTACAAAAAAAAAAAAAAAAAAAAAAAATTAGTCTCAGTGAAACAAGCCAGAGGCCACAAAAGATCACATAATGTATGATTCCATTTATATGAAATACCCAGAATAGGCAAATTTGTGAAGACAGAAAGCAGATTAATGATCGTCAGGGGCTGGAGGGAGGCGAGAACGAGGAATGATGCTTAATGCGTATGGAGTTTCCTTTTGGAGTTCTGAAAATCTTCTGACACTAGAGAGAGGTGGTGGTTGCACAGTACTGTGAATAAACAAAATGCCACTGAATACTTTAAAATGATCAAAATGGTAAATTTTATGTATGTTTTTACCACAATTTTAAAAATATATGCTGCTGTTGCCTCCATTCTTATAATCTCCATCCTGTGAGTTGATGCCTTTTTTTAATCTTTTTGCTCTGTTTTAGAAGGTTTTCATCTGCCATCCTCACCCATTTAGACAAACATTGTTTAAAATTTAAAAATCAACAAATATGTACCAGGGGTTATGGAAAATACAAAGCATTCTAAGGCAGAATCTTATCCTGTCTTTAAGGAATTACAATCAAGTTGGAATCAAATTTCTTTTTATTGTTTGGGATTCATTAAGGATACAAGATTGGAATTTTTTTTAATAAAAAAGAACAAGAAACTGGCCAGGCATGGTGGCTCATGCCTGTAATGCTGGCACTCTGGGAGGCTAAGTTGGGTGGATTGCTTGAGTTCGGGACTAGGAGACTGGCATGTACAAGAGTAGGACCCCATCTCTGCTGAAAATAGAAAAATCATCCAAGCGTGATGGTGGGCTCCTAGTCCCAGCTACTCAGGAGGCTGAGGCAGGAGGATCACTTGAGCCCAGGAGTTTGAGGTCGCTGTGCACTATACTCTACTGGGGCAGGGGGGCTAACCACAGCATGACTCTGTCTCAAGAAAAACAAATTATGTAATAATTATTGTCAGAACGGTTCAGACAGTATGTGCCATGAAGATGAAAGGAAAGAACCATAGGTGTGGATGTTATAAAAGGGTGTGCAATAAACACTGACTCAGAGCCACCTTAAAAGAGAAGATTAATGTAGCAAGTTGAGTCGAGTATAAAATAAATACAGGAAAACAAATACATGTAGGGTATCGTCAGGAGACCAGTTGGGTCTCTATTATATTATTTTATATTATATTTTATAATATAATGTATTATAGAAAAAAACTGCTTGGGGTCATAATACTATAAAGAGCCTATTTTCCCTCATCTCTAAAAAAATAAAAATTAAAAATACATACATATACACACACACCCTTCAGATACAAATGTCTCAACCCCAGGCTTACAAAGTTAGGTTAAACTGTTTGCATAAGCCAGCCCATTCAGAACCCTACACACTGGGTTTAATCCTGGGCATTTCCATTATCAGCTCTGGAAAAAGACAAATGGCCCAGATCATCATATACTGCATAATCCAATCTGCTGCAGAATTTCATTACCCTTGGCACAGCAGTCCTGGGCTCACATTCTTGACCGCGCTTCCATACAAAAGGCATTCATGAGCCACACACACTGCCCCCATCCTCCTGGAGGTGGGACTGCATAACATCTGCTAACTGGTAACCAAATGGCCTCTGAAGGTCTAAAATGCTCTCTCCTTCTTAATTAAATGGAGATTTCAGAGAATCAGAGTGTAGATGCCACATAGCCATAGATGGTCCACTGGAGATTTCTCAAAGGGCTGGGAAGAAGGGTAAAATCATCACCCCAATCCCTGTGTCTAGCTCTAGGCTCCCCAGCTAACTGAGCCAATACATTCTCTATGGCTCTTACTTACAACTTTATGTGGGTTTTGGTCACTTGTGCCTAAAAGGGTCCTCATTAATACATTCCCCTACCAAACCCCACAACCACTGGGCTAAATCATCTTACACCTAAAAGCCCCTTCAGACTCTAGTTCCCTTTCATTCAGTGAGGCTGTGAGCTCCTGGGGTGTTTTTGTACCTCTTCCATGTCAAGTTGCACATCTCAAGTACTTAACAAATGCCCATGGACGGATGGATGGATAAGACAAAAGTAAGAAAAGACTGAGACAATAAGACCCAAATCACCCCAAAATTTCTACCTAATTTCTTATTTATTCATCTTCTTTCTTCTACTTCCAAGTTCTTTGCTCCAAATCTCTTGGAAGAGGATTTCCAGGAGGTCTTCATCCGATAACTACAGAGGCCACAGTTGTAACAGAGAAGGCCTCTACACAGCTCCATTAGGATAATCTACACCAACTTCCCACTTCCTACCCCAATGACCTGGGGAAAGGAACAAAGGAGGAAGGAATACCTGAAGATTGAGAACCAATCTATGCCAGGCCCTGTAATCTTGAATTATAGTTTTAATAATCCCTATTATACAGATGAGTAACCCTAAAACTCAGAGAAGTTATAAAACTTGCACAAGGTCATACAACTCAGCAGAGAACAAATTCAAAACTCGGGTAAGTCTGTAGCCACTGCACCCCAAGGTCAAACTGTTTACATGGAAAATGCCTAAAAGATGTGAGTTGAAGGTCCCTCCAGGAAGACCACTCTCCCCTAAAACATCTCTTCCCCCTGAGGCTAGAAATTCTCCCAATATAAATTCATTCTTTGAGTTGCTTTGTGCAGGATTCTTCTATAATCCTATTCACACTAACTTGCATGTGTATTAGCCCTTCATTAGTCACGAATCACTTTCACATAAAGTCTTTTGTTTGCTCTGAACAGTAACTCTGTAAATCTAGGATGTTATCCATATACTGCAGATGAGAAAACAAAGGCTCAGAGAGGGAAAGAGGTCTATTCAAAGCAAAATCCTTGATTGCTGACATTCTGAGTCTTTCAACTCCATGTTTTCAAATACTTCCCTATAAAAATTATCAACTGGGGGGAGGGCTGACATTTTATCAGACATTAAGGGGAATAGTGCCTCAGAAAGGGACAGACAGAAGAAAGGATACTAGAAAAGCAGGAAGGTGGAGGGTGCAGTTGGAGGCTAACTCTGTCCCTCACACCATCTGCTCTCGACTTAAACTAAACTCAGACACCCTGCTGTTAGTACCAGAGTAGCCATATATCCCAGTCTGGGACAGGCCTGGCTTATGCCTGTTTTTCCAGGATAATTATTATAGCTCCCTCTTTCATTTTCAAAAGTACTCTGATTTGGACAATAAATTATATGGTCACTTAGGTTATTACACACAACAGGTAGAGACTGGGGGGGACAGGGGGAGTTGCCATGCACATTTCCCACACAGCTCCTGGCTATGCGTGTTTCAAGTGAGTGCAATTGAATCCTTGTGCTCCGTTTCAGATGAAATTAAAAACAGCATTAGAGCAGTTCGCATGGAGCCCCCTGGGCAGCGGCACTAGGCACCCTTTGGTAATTACAGGTTACTCAGCAAGCTTAACACCAGCCCCCGCAAAAGACACCATGTAATTATGGGGAGACTTGAAACAAGGGCATCCTCAATGTGATACAGGCTTTTCCAGGAGGACACGTGGGCACACACATTCATGTGCCTTTCCTCAAAGGCTTTCCACCCAAGGACAGCCAGTAGTAGCCGCAACAACTTATATGTGGGTGGCACTTTACAGGTTATGAAGCTGTTTTACCCACCTTACCCCCTTTGCTCTCCAATATCTTCTTGAGGAAAGAAGGCAAACGGAATAAGCTCCAATTTACAAGCAAGGAAACTAAAACTTCAAAGAGAGGAAATGATTGCCCAAGGCTGCATCACCAGGAGAAGCTAAGTGGGGGCCAGATGCAGTCTTCTGACTGCTGCTCAGGGCCCTCCCCACCGACCACATGCACAC
>CAUYPK010098574.1:0-20712 GCA_963574355.1 Loris lydekkerianus | reverse complement strand
ATATGTAAAAATAAAGTGAGTAAAGGAAGAAGCTAATTGTTAAAGGATTAAGTGTGTATCTGACTGAAAAAGTATAAAACCTGAACTTAAAATAAAAAACTTTGCTATACACCATATCAGAGTGTATGGTCTGTTTCTTGATTTAATAATTGCAGGAGTGAGTTTTACACCTACAGCAAAGCTTCTGCTCGTTCGCATCTCCGGTCACACAACAAAAAAATAAAAAAAGAAAGAAGAATGCCATTCATGAAAGAGATGTGAATCCTTACAAAGTATTACTAACTCAAATTCAGCAAGAATATTCCAAAGGATGATACCTCATAAACACGTTAGGTCCATTTCTGAAACATCAGGATGTTGAACACTAAAAAACTCAATCAATGCAATTTATTATGGTAATGGTAGAAAAAGACTCAAATGATTACCTTGGTAGTTCAGTAAATTCACTGGATAAAACTTAGTAGCATTCATTTTATTCAAGGTTGCTGCAGCCTTTGGCAAATATTCTTCAGATAGAAAGCAAAGATAGTTATAAGGCGTGAGTTATAAGGTGTGAGTTCTCCTTTCAGATATTGCATCCGTGGGATGGATATTGTACCAAGTCCAGATGAGTTTCATTTGCTTACATATTACAGGCTTATTATAACAGAAAAATTCAGTATTTTCTTCAGTAGTCATACATTGTCTTAAATTATAATTCTTGAAATAGACTTTAAAATCTTAAATATATTATGTCTTCACCAATATTGTATCCTCCTCCAATTTTTTTTTTTTTTGAGATAGAGTCTCAAGCTGTCGCCCTAAGTAAAGTATGTGGTGTCACAGCTCACAGCAACCTCCAACTCCTGGGCTTAAACTGTTCTTTTGCCTCAGCCTCCCAAGTATCTGGGACTACAGGCACCCACCACAATGACCGGCTATTTTTTTTGGTGGTAGTTGTCATTGTTGTTTGGCCGGCCTGGTCTGGATTTGAACTGGCCAACTCAGGTGTATGCGGCTGGCGCTCTAGCCGCTGAGCTACAGGCCCTGAGCCCCTCCTCCAATTTCTTAAATGCATGAATGCTTACTATATTTCAGTGGATTGCAGAGTTTGTTTAAATATGATACACTGCAAAAACTAAATCATTCAAAATTTTGAAAACTACTATTCTTCATATAGTAGGTTAATTTGATTTTCCCAACCTTGTCCTTAAAAGCTTATATTCTACTGTAGTAAACAACTATGCAATTGATGGGAATCAGCTTCAGAAAGAGTAACATTGTTAAATTAAATTAGCAGGAAGGAAAATATATTTTACATATTTTTATAAAAAAGCATATCCACAATCATGTGCTTCTGTTCATGATTCGAAGACAAAATTTATGTTTTCATGTTTCTATGTTATTTTCATTCTTACAAAAAAGTGCAAATATATTTGTATATGTAAAAAAATATTGCTGCAACTTTTGACAGCACTGAAGGCCGAATTTACACTTCAGAAGTATTTTACCATTAGGCAATCATTTTAGGGGTTAGCAACTGCAAAATCTATAGAGTTTGTAAAACTTATGGCCATAAATATAACTTTAGTTTGAAAAATAAGTGATAAAAAGGGAGCAATTCTATACCCACGACTATATTTCTTACACACTCTGTCAAGCAAGTAATCTTCCAGGTACTTAGTCAGCAGAAAAAAATTATTTTAGTAAATTATATGTAGCATATTAACTTCCGCAAGGTGTTTAAACCTAATTCAGATATTTATATATGCCATATATATAAATATCTAGTTACATGGCAATATCAATTTTCTATAATGATATTGTGTTTCTGAGCTTGCTTTGGCAGATCAGTGTAAAAAATCTGTTGTATTTTTTATCGTCATACCTTATGTGGAGTATATTATCCTCAAGAGCTTGCAGGATTTTATAATATCCCAATCATCATTTTTTCTGTTCCCTTAAAATACACAAAATATCATTTCCTGCAGCCAGAAGTAGACCCAAAGTTTCCAATTTAGTCCCAAAGGACACAGGCCAGTTTGGATGAATTAACTGTGAGGTGGGAGAGCACTTGGGTCATGACCAGAGGACATATCACAAGCCAGGAAAGTGTAGACTACCACACTGGAAGTGCTTTAACCTCAGGGGCATTGACGAACCTCCCCTCCGGGGAGCTGAGACGAAGTCTTGTTCCTTTGCTTCTCTTGAGAAAAACTGGTTTCTCATTTACAATAAAATGGGTACCAAAGGGATTATAATAGGGCCAAAGCTCTTTGGGGATTTAAAATTGCTTTTCCAGAGCAACATATTGGAGCCTTGACTGTAGCTGTTAATTGAACCTCATACCCACATGCACGTATATAGACGCCTGTCCCTGATAAATGCCATAAATGAAATACAGCTGGAGGAGAGGCTTTCCCCTTTACATTTTTCTTACCATTTTCTGTGGGGCTTTGATCTATAATAGAGAAAATTAGAAATTTTTGTTTGTTTGTTTGTTTGTTTGTTTGTTTGCAGTTTTTGGCCAGGGCCAGGTTTGAACCCTCCACCTCTGGTATATGGGGACGGTGCCCTACTCCTTTGAGCCACAGGCACTGCTCAGGAATATGTTTCATTTTAAGGGTGTTTACTTTTCCCAATAGCAACTAAGTTAGGTGAATAATGCAATATTCAGGAAAGTCTTCCTTTTCATTCTTTTTATGTTACTATTTTGTCTTGCCCACCTTGGCCAACTCAAACTTAAATTGCATTTCCCAATCATTCCAATCTCTTTTACTCATTCTATTGTTATCCATGTCATTGATCATCTTTAGTTAACTAAAAACCTTTTTTAGAATATATTTTGTTATATTTACTGTTTGTTTTTTCTTAAAATGTAATTATCACTGAAATGTTTTGTCTGTTTGCTCTTTACTGAGAGTTCTTTATGGGCCAATTTCATCTTTGTACATTGTATAAACAGAGACTCTTACCTTTAGTGTTTGTTCTATACACTCTTTTTCAAGAACGTTTATACACAAAACACTCTTGAAAGGAATCATAGGTAGTCCTGCCTTTCAGAACAGAGGGCAGATTTCTTGTCTTTCCTGTACAATAAACATAATATCGCACTCTGGGACCAAGTTGGACACTTTTGCGAGCTACCATATGACAGATGGGGTTCCTTAAGCCCAAAGTCTCTTAGCAGTGACACTTACCCACTGTGTGCACAGCGTCCCTCACAGACATTCCCCGTTACCCTAAATGGTCCCAGAGGAAAGTTAAACTAGTTCCACCATGCAGATCATATTGCTTGCTGTGAAATAAATTCCCTTATCTTTGACACAGAAGTCTTTTCTCTGTCGGCATCGTGAACTATGTCAGGTCAACTTGTTCACTGCAAGGAGTGAAAAATCTCAGAGTCTTCAAGGTTCTTAAGACAGATGCAACTCTATGCTTCTGAAAATGCATGGTCCATGGAAGGAACCAAATAAACAATTTGTGAGTTGATGACTAGGTGGATGAATGAATAAGAAATACACTACAGTGTTTACATGAACATGGAATAGTGTCTGTGAAGTGATAAACCTTGACAACTATAACTTTGGACTAAAAAGTAATTAACATGTCAACATGATTGAGATATTATAGAACGGAAAGGATCAAAGTTGGGGTTCTTATAACAAGCAAACGTAAATTTCAGTTCCAGCAGTTCACCTATTACTACTATGTGACCTTGACCAAAACTTTCCCTATCTTAATTTCTCATCTGTAAATTAGAAGAAATCATTTTAGAGTACTTCCACCATTGTTGAAGTAGATGAGCTGCTGTAGTGAGTTTGTTGCTGAGGTTTATCACTCCTGTGGTTGTGTTGCCCAGACTCTTTTCTGAGTTCTCCTTATCCAAAGTAAAATAGTATAATTCATAGAGCCCATAAATAACCTACGCAATAAATCGCACCCTTTCTTCTTATCTCCCAGGTGCCAAAACATGTATTTAATGTGTTTCAGATTCACAGAACTTTTTGAATTTGTAGCTTGACATGTGTCATCCTTCTGAAAATATTCCGTCATCATGTCTTCAAATACTGCTTCTTTCTTGTGCCCTTGCCTTCTCTTCCCTCCCTCCCTTTCTCTTCTCCTCTTTCTCCTCCCCGCACCTGACCCATCTCCCTTCTCTTCTGCATCTTCCCTGCTTCTTCCTTTTCTTCTGCTCATCCTCCTCTTATGTTTTTCTCTCTTTCTCATATTCAAAGTCATATTCCAGAATTCCAATCATATACATAGCAGATTTTCTTTTTTGAAGTTTTTGGCCAGGGCTGGGTTTGAACCCACCACCTTCATCATATGGGGCTGGCGCCCTACTCCTTTGAGCCACAGGTGCCTCCCATACATAGTAGATTTTTTAAATGCTATTATATACACCTTATGTCTCTTGTGCTGCTCACGACATATTGTTTTTACCATTTTGCTTGTCTAGGTTTTAGTGCCAATACTTTCTTATCACCTATTTTTCAAGTCCCTCTTTACCTGTATGACAACTTTTAATCCTCTTGAGTTCTTAATTATTATTTTCTTGAGCCCTGGAGTTTGTATTTTTTTTTTTTTTTATAATTTCCCGTTCTGTAGCACAGCTTTTCCTTTTATTTCTATTAGCATCTTCAGCATAGCTATTTTGAGGATTCAGTGTGACAATCCTTTATCTCAAGATATTGATGAGTTTTTGTGTTTTTTTGAATTTTTGGCTGCATATCTTATCCTCATAAGCCTGATGAATCTTGTTTAAGTGGTGGACTTCACATTTTTTAAATGTAGGACAATTTAAAAAGCTAGAAACTAAGTATAATGTTATGGTCCTCCAGAAAAAAAAAAAAATTATATTTGCTTCTGACAGATGGCTAGAGACACTAGCCATTTGGATCACATAAATCTAATCTTAGAAATAAGATAATGCAAAGTTATACTCTAGTTATCTAGAGCAGTTCCATTTGTGTCTCTTTTTATATCCTATAATGTATTCATCTGGGGACTCTGTCCAATTTACTTGGGATTTTTCAGGTCACTCTCTCCCTGAATAGCCTTCCACTCTAATTTTTGTTTGGTAGGCAGTATTTATTCCCTTCTTCTTAAACCAATAGGTGCTTTTCTGGAATGTACACATACATTAGGGGCAATATAGACCCAAATGCTGAACAACATCTTGGTCTCTCAGCTCTGTAATTTCCCATAGCCTTCCAGTGTATTCGCTGGATATGTAAAATCTCCCAACTTATATAGCTGTTTTTGGTAGATGGATTTTGCCATTACAGGAAACTCAATGCACTCCTAAGTTTTCCAATACTGCTCACTCTTTTATGTGAAGCTAGACAGATGAGTGACTACAATAGAAGACATTGCTTAAGATATAAATGACTTACCTTATATCATGCATTTCTGACTTGCTACTATAATACCTGAGACTATGTTTATTAGGTATCTCATTCAATAGAAAGGATAAAAGTATAAAAGTGAAGCCAGGCATTATGGTGGGTGCCTGTGGTCCCAGCTACTTGGGAGGCTGAGGCAAGAGAATCATTTGAGCCCAAGAGTTGGAAGTTGCTGTGACCTGTGATGCCACAGCACTCTACCAAGGGTAATATAGTGAGACTCTGTCTCAAACACCAAAGTATAAAAGTGAAAATGTTGAAAATTTTATATCATCATGGTAATTTCCTAGGATTCTACCCTACAATCAATATTAAAAGAACATTAACTCCTGAAGTAGGAAAAAAAGTATAAAGTTAAAGAGGAAAGGAGAGAAAGGTCCATGTCAAGAGCTTTTATGGATTAACAAAATGAAGCACTGAAAGGAGCACTACCATTTTAGGTAACCCTGAATTATCTAGATGAGGCAAATATGTGAAATTCTTGCAATATTTTTTTTCTACTAAATCATAGAGGTCAGAATGAGAGAGAAAAAGAAAGAAAAAAGTACATGTGGAGTGTCTGTGTGAAGTTGTGTGTGTCTGTGCAGGGAGAGAGAACTGTGATCTGTGTAAGCACTTAAATCACTTTGTGGATAATTATTAGGCCTCGTGAACAAGGTAGAGAAAAATAAGGCAGACCAGTCTGGAACGTCAGAGCCACAAGCTGTGTTCATACCTAAACTATTATACTCAGAAGGGATAACGAACACTGTTTCTGGAAAATGTGCCTGTGAATATATACTGATGGAGCAGTGAAATAGATTTCATTGAAAGCCTTAGTGTATCCCCTGGGCACTTTCCTCTTGTTTCAGGAACATCGTTCCATTTCATTAGAGTTAAAAGTTAACTTAGTCCTAAAATCATATTTTTCTTCTCAAGCCATTGACCAGAACTTGCTTCCCTCATGACAAGCAAAATCAACATCTCAGATCAACTCACTGACTAAATTAGCAATCAAGGAGAGAGTTTTTCTAATTGTAAATATTAGAAAGTTGTGGTACCGATTCTGAACTTATATTTTTAACATTAGTGAAGAATAGTTTCCTTTTCAGTGAACTTTTGGGGAAATAATATTTTAATTTTTCAATTATGCTTTAAAAGGTATTCCGAGACTAAAGTTTCTTGGCTAAATGTAGATCAAGAACGTCTCTTAGATTGTAATATCTCTTACCTGTGAAAGGTGATTCCTTCCCTTCAGCAGTTTGTTGTCTTATTTAGGTATACTGATTTTTTTTTTTTTTTTTTTTTTTTCAGTTTTTGGCCAGGGCTGGGTTTGAACCCACCACCTCTGGCATATGGGGCCAGTGCCCTACTCCTTTGAGCCACAGGCGCCACCCTAGGTATACTGATTTTTAAAAAATGTATCAATTCCATTCTTTTCATGAAATATAAAATAAAACATTTTATATTTAACGTTTTCCTAAATTAACATAAATTAAACATTTTCCTAAAGAAACTTTCAAACAAATCACAGAACATTTTTTAATCAAGAAAAAATTGTGCATGCATATTTTACATATATACTGTTCAACCTTATCTCAAATGGCACCGTATCTAGAGTGCCTGACAATAACAGCACCTGTGTTTAATTCCTAGAGGCTAAGTGGTCATTTGCTGACCTGTTTAAGGGAAGTGTCTAATTCTGCCCAGGACACAGATTTGATGCCCAAATAGGCCAATCCTTAGAAGGAATGCCTTATTATTGAAATGCTTCATGTATCTCTTTTCTTTTTCTCTTTATATTCTCTTCTTTTTTGATCTTATAGTAGTTTTTTTTTTTTCTTTTTGCAGTTTTTGTCTGGGACTGGGTTTGAACCCACCACCTCCGGCATATGGGGCCAGAGCCCTACCCCTCTGAGCCACAGGCACCACCCTATAGTAGTTTCTTTTTTTCTCTTCTCTCCTTCCCTCCCATGTTAAATCTTCAGAAAAGTGAAATTGCAGATAGCTGAGAATACTGCACATATAATAAATAAAATATATACAAGCATATTCTTGAATATATCGATTATATATAGGCATGTGTTTTGAACATTCCATTTTACAGTTAAATAGTTATACATTTGTCTGAAATTAGGGCAGGTTTTAAGGTACATGAAAAGATAGAGGAATATTTTCAAAGTCATTTAGAACAGTTTGACTACTAAGCACAAACATGAGTATGTTTCAAGTTCTGGGATTATTGAGTCTTAAATCAGAAAACAGTATATTTTTCTAATCTCTGACTCTGTAAAAAAAGCTTTGCTAAGGATACGTATCATATAACCTTACATATGTACCAGAAAATGCCCTTGGTGGATAAGATTACAATGAGAAAAACAGGGGAAGTCTTGACAATTTGAATCCATGCCACTATTGTCAGATAAAGATTTATTTAAATCACAAGCTCATGGGCTATAGAAGTAGTCACCAAGTGTGAACGCTCAGTGAAATATGGCTTCTTAGTGAATCCATTTTTAAGATTTTTATGCATGAATATGTAATAAAAAAGGAAGACTCTCAAGATATCTCTCCTGTGCTATATTTTCTACAGGGAAAATTCAGCGCCATTTCAAAAATAAGCATGTTTGGCCCACACTTCACTGTGAACATACTGGTGCCTCAAAAGGGAAAGCCAGTCTCATAGACTGTTTTATTCAGTCTTAGTAAAATGAACAAAGTCTTTTTTAAATAAAGCATTAACATACATGCCTATTGTTTTTGTCCTTCTTGAGTACATGACATTTTTCTTAATTGATCTAGAATATCCTTTCTGGAGTATGGATTGAAATATGTTAAAGAAGTAATGAAAAGAGTGAAAAAATAGTACTAAACTTTTGGCATTCAAAATCAAATTTACAATAACATTAACAGCCAAGCTATTGATTTAAGAAAAGTGCATATTGGCGATCTACCCTAGAGTCTTCAAATTATTTAATCTTTTTCTGTTAAGCTTTAGCCAAACTATTAGCCAGAATCAAGAGAAGGAAAATTTGAGTTACAGGGAAAGAGAATTTGAAGGACATATGTTTCCCTAGTTCACTCTGGAGAATTGTGAAAATGAAAAGAGAAGTATTAGCAGTGATTCTGATTCCACTAATACAGGCTACCTGGAAATATATTCAGGAAATATCCATATAAAAATAGCCTTTAGTACATTTCTGACTTTTTTCCCAGAAAAGGTGGTTAGAGGGTTAGGAAAGTCAGGTAATTCAGGGAAAAAACATTGTAATTATTTTCTCAATAAACTGTGCCTAGAGGAACTGTGATATATTATATCATGAAGTTGTCACTGTGGTAGCAGGTATATATGGGCAGCCTTATAGCCTCCCCAAATAAATAATCAGATTTTTAATTGTTTTTTTTCAGGTTACTCTGTAATGAGCTGACGGAGTCTTTGGAATGATATGTGAGAACCTCTGTGATGAAATGAAAAGGGAGATGGAGTCAATTCAAATCTGTTAACTAAGTCACTTCATAGGTGGAACCCATAGCCAAAGCAAAATAAAATAGGAAATTGCAACTGGAAAAGAAGAAAAATTAAAATGTGTTGGTAAAGGCCTCGGTGGTGAGACTACAAACACACACACCTAGTCCAGCATCACTGGTGGGCATGAAGCTTATTAAAGCAGAGCTTACAAAACAATCAATATCCCAAAGCCACTAGAATTCAATTATGCCTTAATCAACAGCTCTCCCTTCTCTCATCCAATCTGATTAAAGTTCTATGACTGTGTCCATCTTCTGCTTTAGAAATAGGGTTCATGTGAGACTCACATTCAAAATGCACTGCTTTAAATATAGCCAATGTCAGTCTGTTTGAGCAACTGGGAGGCTTAAAAACAACAGATATTTATTTTCTGTAGTTCTGGAGGCTGGAATGTCCAAAATCAAAGAATAGGTAGAGCTAGGTCCCATGATAGTTCAAGTTGTGGTTCACGGAGGGTGACTTCTCACTGTGCCTTGGCAAGAGGAAGGGGCAAGGTCGGGGCCTCCTACATAAGGAGACTGATCCCGTTTCTGAAGCCTCCATTCCCATGACCTAGTCACTTCTCAGAAGCCTCTAGGTCTAACCCCTTTACCTTTGTTATTATATTTTAGCTTATAAATTTCAGAGGGAAACAAACGTTCAGATTGCAGCAGCTCTATCTATAGCTTAGCTGCCTACAATAGAAACAATCTCCAGAGTTCAACTGCATTGGGTAGTCACACAATTAATTATTTACAAATCATTACCACATGAATCTTGCCTTCAAAAGACTCATTCAAATGTTACATGGTTCCACAAAAATTAACACAACAGAATTTTAAAAACATGATTAGGACCTTTGGACCAGTCTAAGTCAGAACATCAGCAGGATACCTCCTAAGTAGGTACTTAGGAGACCTTGTAGGAACTTCGTAGTACAATTTGAAGTCAGGTAATGTGGTCTGTCAAGTTTTGTTCTTTTTACTCAGGAAGAGTCTAGTGCCTTAAAAAATATCCAACAAAATTTTGGGGAAATATGGTTTCAGAACTAAATATTATCTATTCTAAATTCAAAATATATTAAAGTAAGTATAATACAAATATATCCCATTAAATTTCATTTGTCCAATTGTGCTCTAGTTGCCTGTGCTTTGGGGACATTACTCAAGAAGTCCTTGTCCAGAACAATGTACTGAAGCATTTCACCAATATTTTTCTTTAGTAGTTTCATAGTTTCAGGTCTTAAATTTAATTGATTAGCTCATTTTTATTGGATTTTTGTATAAGGTGAGAGATAAGGGTCTAGTTTCATTCTTCTCCATATGGATATCCAATATTCCCAGCACCATTTATTGAAGAGACTATCCTTTCCCCACTGGATGTTCTGGGTAACTTTGTCAAACATAAGTTTTCTGTGGATGTGTAGATTTATTTCTGTGTTCTTTTCTGTTCAATTGGTCTCTGTGTCTGTTCTTATGCAAATACCGTGCCATTTGGGTTACTATAGCTCTGTAGTATAATTAGAAGTCAGGTAATGTGATTCGTCAAGTTTTGTTCTTTTTACCCAGGATGGCCTTGGCTATTCTGGGTCTTTTGATGTTCTATATACATTTTTGGATTGTTATTATTTATTTATTTATTTATTTACTTTTTGTAGTTTTTAGCCAGGGCCAGGTATGAACCCACCAACTTCCGGTATAATGGGCTGGTGCCCTACTCCTTGAGCCCCTGGATTATTATTTTTCTATTTCTGTGAAAAATGTCATTGATATTTTCATGGCATGGAATCTATAGATTGCTTTGGATAATATGGACATTTTAATAATACTGATTCTTTTAATCCACGAGCATGGAATGTCTTTTCCTTTTTCGTGACCTCTACAATTTCTTTCATCAATGTTTTATAGTTTTCATTATAGAAATCCTTTCCATCTTTGGTAAGTTTATTCCTAGGTATTTTATTTTATTTCTAGTTATTGTAATGCAGGGGTCCTCAAACTACCACCTGTGGGCCACATGAGGCGGTGTGATTGTATTTGTTCCCGTTTTGTTTTTTTACTTCAAAATAAGATATGTGCAGTGTGCATAGGAATTGGTTCATTTTTTTTTTTAACTGTAGCCCAGCCCTCCAATGGTCTGAGGAACAGTAAACTGGCTCCCTATTTAAAAAATTTGAGGACCCCTGTTGTAATGGGATTACTTTCTTGAGTTCTTTCTCATATTATTTACTGTTAGTATATAGAAATATTACTAATTTTTGTATGTGAATTTGTAGTCTGCAACTTTACTGTATTTGCTGATCAGTTCTAAAAGATTTTTGTGTGTGTGTGTGTGTGTGTGTGTGTGTGTGTGTGTGTGTATGTGGAGTCTTTAGGTTTATCTAAGACCATATATTCTGAAAACAAGGAAAAATGTATTTCTGTATTTCTAATTCAGATGAATTTTATTTATTTCTCTTGTCTGGTCACTCTCACTAGAACTCCCAGCACTATGTTGAAAACCAATTGTGAAAGTGGGCATTCCTGTCTTGTTCCAGATCTTGGAGGAAAGGCTTTCAGTTTTTCCCCATTAAATTTGATAATAGCTAAGGGGCTTTCCTATATGGTATTGAGGTGTGTTCCTCCTTTATCTATTTTTTTAAGGGTTTTTTATTATGAAGGGATATTGAACTTAAGAAATTATTTTTCACCATGAAGTGAAATGTTTGTGTGACTTTTGCTCTATGTTCTGTTGATATAATAAAACATGTTGTCTGATTTGCATATCTGAAACCATCCTTGCATGCCAGGAAAGAAAACCACTTGATCACAATGAATAATCTTTTCAAAGTGTTGTCAAATTTGGTTTGCTAACTTTTTTTGAGGATTTTTGCACATATTCATCACAGATGTTGGTCTACTTTTGTTCTGTTTTACCTTTGGTTTTGGTACGGGGTGATACGAGACTTGTAGAATGAATTAGGTAGTATGTCCTCTTTCTTGACTTTTTAGAATAGCCTGTGAAGTATTGGTATTATTTCTTCTTTAAATCGTTGGTAAAATTTGGCAGTGAAGCCATAAGGTCCTAAGGATTTCTTTGATAGGGGGTATTTTACTACTATTTCTGTCTTGTTACTTTGTATTGATTTATTCATGTTTTGTCCTGGTTTAGTCTTGCTAGGTTATATGTGTGTAGGAATTTATCCATTTCTTACCAGTTCTCCAATTTATTAGCATACAGTTGCTCATGGTAGTTTCTAATGATCCTTTAGATTTCCACAGCTTCAGTTGCAAAGTCTCCTATCTTATCTCTGATCTTATTTCTTTAGGTTTTTTCTTTATTTGAAGGATTGTCACTTTTGTTTATCCTTTTAATCAATTTTATTTTGTTTATATTTCATTGTGGGGAGTTCAATTTAATTTATTTTTCCTCTCATATTTATTATATTTTTATGCTAATTTGAGTTTTGGTTTGCTCTTGTTTTTATAGTTAAGTTGCATCATTAGGTTCTTTATTCAAAGCTTTTCTACATTTTTGATATTGCTGTTTAAAGCTATAAACTTTCCTTTTATTACTGATTTGACTATATCCCATAGCTTTTGATATGTTATGTTTTTATTTGTTTCATGAAATTTTAAAATTTCCTTCTTAATATCTTAATGAACTCACTGATCATTCAGGAGGTATTGTTTAATTTCCATGTGTTTGTACAATTTCTCATGTTCTTCTTGATATTGATATATAGTTTTCTTCCATTGTGGTCAGCAAAAATGCCTGTGGCGTTTTCCATTTTTTTTTAATGTGTTAAGACATATTTTGTGGCCTAACATATGATCTATCTCCTTCAGACTGACCCCTGAACTAAGGAAAACAGAATGTATTCTACATGTGTTAGATTAAATATTCTATAAATATCTACTAGGTCCATTTGGTGTATAATACAGATCAAGTACAATTATTTTGTTGAATTTCTGTCTGTTCATTTCTAAAAATGAAGTGTTGAGGTCACCAAAGATTATTCTATTGGTATCTGTTTCTGTCTTTAGCTCTGATGATATTACTTACTCATCTAGATGCTCTAGTATTGCATGTATATTGTATTTAGAAATGTTATATTCTTTTGTGTAATCTACTCTTTTCTTATTATATAATGAACTTATTTGTCTCTTTTTACAGTTTTTGCCTTGCAATCTGTTTTATTTGACAGAAATATAGCTACTCCAGCTTTTTTGTGGATTCCATTTGCTCAGAATATCCTTTTCCATTTTTTTTTTTTTCATTCTATTTGTGTCTTTATTGGAGAAGTGAGTTTCCTGTAGACAACATAAGTTGGGTCTTATTTTTTAGCTATTTAACCATTCCATGTCTTTCAGTGGGAGAGTTTAGTCCATTCACTCTCAACGTTGTTATTGTAGGTAAGAACTTAATACTTCCATGTTGTTATTTGATTTCTGGTTGTTTTGTAGCCCTCTCTTTCTTTCTATCCTCCTTCTTGATTTATTTTGTTAAAGTCATTTTCTTTGATAGTTATTTCAATTTCTTACTTTTAATATTTTTTTTAACTGTTGTACGGTTTTTGGCTTGAAGTTACTATAAGGCTTGCAAAAATCATTTTACAACCAATTATTTTAAACATATGACAACTTAACTCTGCTTACAAACCAGCAGAGAAAAATTTTAAAGTGATTTGACACTTTAACTCCATCTCTATCCCTACTTTTTAACTTTTTACTGTTTTCATTTATATCTCTTTATACTATCTCTCACAAAGTTGTTGTAGTTATTTTTGATAGCTTTGTCTTTTAGCCTTCTGACTCAAGATATAAGTGGTTTATATACCATAGTTACAACAATAGAGTATTCTGTATTTGTGCACTTACTGTTATCAGAGAGTTGCATACCTTCAGATGATTTCTTTTCTTTTTTTTTTTTTTTCTTTTGAGACAGAGTCTCACTATGTCACTCTCAGTAGAGTACAGTAGCATTACAACTCCCAGCAACCTCAAACTCTTGGGCTTAAGTGATTCTCTTGCCTCAGCCTCCCGAGTACCTGGGACTACAGGCACCCAGTACAACTCCCAGCTATTTTTTGGTTGTAGTTATCACTGTTGCTTGGCAGGTCCAGGCCCTGTTCGAACCTGCCAGCTCTGGTGTATGTGGCTAATGTCCTAGCTGCTGAGCTACAGGCACCAAGCCCAGATGATTTCTTATTGTTCATTAATGTCTTTCTCTTCCATATTGAACAGCATCTTTTAGTGTTTCTTGTAGGACAAGTCTGGTGTTGATGAAATCTCTCAGCTTTTGTTTGTCTGTCAAGTCTTCATTTCACCTTTGTGTTTGAAGGACATTTTTGCTGGATATATTCTAGAATTAAGGTTCTTTTCCTTCAGCACTTTGTATATGTCATGCCACTTTCCTGGCCCAAGAGATTTCCACTGAGAAGTCTGTTGCCCTGTGTTTTGGAGATCCTTTTTATGCTATGTTGTTGTTGTTTTTTTTGTTCTTGCTTTCCTTAGAAACTTTATTTACCTGTGACCTTTGGGAGATTTATTATTAAATGCCTTGAGGTAGTTTTATTTTGGTTAAATCTGCTTACCTGAATATTTTTCTCTAGGTTTAGAAAACTCTCTGTTATTATTTCTTTGAATAAACTTTCTATCCCAATATCTTTTTTAACCTCCTCTTTTAAGCCAACAACTTTTAGATTTTCCCCCTTTTGAGACCCCTTTCTAGATCTTATAAGGCATGCTTCAGTCTTACTTTTTTTTTTTTTCCTCTTCTGTGTATTTTCAAATTGCATTTCTTCAAGCTCACTAATTATCTTTTCTGCTTGGTCATTTCTGCTGTTGTGAGACTCTAATGCCTTTCTCAGCTTGTCAATTAAGGTCTTTAGGTCCATAATTTCTCCTTGATCCTTTTTTATTATTTCAGTATCTTTGTTAAATTTCTCTGATAGGCTTCTGAATGCCTTTTCAGTGTTGTCTTAAAGTTCATTGAACTTCTTTAGGAAAGCTCTTTTGAATTCTTTGACTGAAAGTTCATCTATTTCCATCCCTCCACGATTGGTCACTTCTTGACTAATCTGTGGATATTTGTTGATATCTGGGCATTAAATAGTTGGTTATTAATTTTGATATTCACAGTCTGGGATTGTTTTAATCCATCCTTCTTGAGAAGGATTTCCAGATGTTCAAAGGGAATTGCATGTTGTGATCCCAGTGTTTGGTCACCACGGCCGTATTAGGAGTACTGGGTATGCCCCGAGCTCAGTAATGCTGTGACTCTCACAAACTGCTAGTAATAACACGTTGGTGGACTTAGGTAAGATGTAAGAGAATTCCTTGAATTACCAAATAAAATCTCTCACTGTCTTCTCTCCCTCTCTGTTCTGGGCTCCTGTGGAGAGGAATGATGTGGGCACTCCCTCATGACCTCATGTCGGGTATTGTGACATCCAGGCCTATCTTATCCAAAGCCTCTGGTGACTGTTACCTGGCTACCTCTGATGTGTATTCCAAACCCCAGTTTTTTATTCAGCAGGGGATGAATCCTGCCAGGACTAGATTTTTCTCTTTAGAGCAGCATATTTCCTCCTAGGGCAAGGTCAGTCTACAAATGCTGTCCATGAACTACGTCCAGAACAAGGGACTTCAAGAATCTGCTTGTTACTTAATTTTATTGTGGCTGAGCTAATACTCAAGTTGTACAACAAATTCCTCTGAACTCTTCCCTTTCCTTTTCCCAAGTGAAAGAACACTGTTACTGAGCTGCACTGTCTGGAATTGAGGGAGGGGTGATGCAGGCACTGGCTTGCCTACATTCTTTGTGTCTCGCTGGGTCATATACACACAAAGTCCATGACCTATGAGCCAGCACAGTTGTGGGAATTGCCTGAGAACTGGAGCCTGTGAAACCTAATTGCCTTGCTCATTCATTTTAGGCTGCAGGCCACATTTTGTCAGCCAGTGGCGGGGCTAACTGGAACTGAGGTTTTGGGCCAGAGGACTTTCCTCTTGCCAGAGTAGTGTAAGTGTTCCCTTCATGGATGGTGGCAGAATTCTGCCCTGCACTCTGTTCTCTGGTGACAGGTAGGCCCAGAGTTCATGTAATATACCACAATTACCCTGTTTCCCTGAAAATAAGACAGTGTCTTATATTAAGTTTTGCTCCCAAAGATGCACTAGGTCTTATTTTCAGGGGACATCTTATCTTTCCTGTAAGTAGGTCTTATTTTCAGAGGATGTCTTATTTTCAGGGAAACAGGGTACTTCACTCTCCCCCAACCACCACCCTGCACACAGATTTTCTTTCCACTTGGTGTGCTGACATTGCTGCTGAGTGATGGGGAAAGGGTGATGTAGGCAATGGCCTCTGTAGTGCTCTTTCTTTGATATAATGTTAAAACCAGGCACTGCCATCACCAACCTGAATTTTGGTTCTTCTGAAAGTACTTCCTTGCATGGTGATTATTGAATTTGGTGTTTCCATCAGAGTAGTGGTTCTCAATCTTCCTAATGTCATGACCCTTTAATACAGTTCCTCATGTTGTGGTGACCTCCAACCATAAAATTGTTTTTGTTGCTAGTTCATAACTGCAATTTTGCTACTGTTATGAAGTCTAATGTAAATATCTGATATGCGGGAGACTCCCAAAGGGGTCGCCACTCACAGGTTGAGAACCGCCATATTAGAGGCACAATTGCTGAAGGTTTCTCTTTGGCCATGATGCCCTGCCACTTCCTCTTTTTCTAACATTTTTCACTGATTATTTTTTGTTATTTATAATGTTTTCTCTATGTATTCATGGAAATCACAGTCTGTTTATTTGTTTGTTTTACTTTATTGATCTTCTTAGGAAAAATGGCATGCACAGTTAACTTGTCTTATCTAAAATTGATGAATATATTTACTTTTCTCCCGAGACCTAAAAGTATCTCAAAATGTTTTATTGCTCATGCATCCCCACTAACTTTCTGGTCTCCTCTCATGTATTTTGATTCTGTCTCTGGAATCTAATCACAAACCACTCACATTATTCTATGCAGCAAATAATTATTTTTTATTTAGCTATTTTACTGCTACTTTGCTCCCCATTTCTTCTTTCAATCTTTTAACCTTTTAAATTCTATGTTCTATTTTAATCTTTCTGTGTTATAGATCATTGTAACGTATTTTCCAGTTTATTGCTTTTTTGTTTGTTCTAATATGCCATTAATTTTTTTACATTTTCACAAATAATCCATAAGGAAGTGTTATTGCTGTTTCATTTTGCAGATTAAATAATCAAGCTGATTGTAAATGACAGAATTGGGCCCGGAATTCCTGAATGCCTTTAAACCATATTTTTAACCATTATAATCTATTCCATTGGTTCTCTAAAGGCTTCTAAGAAGCTAAGTAATTACTTTTTTTAATGAAGTATCTCTTTGGATAAATCTTGCTAATCACATGGGGGAAGAAATCTGACTACTACCCCAGAAAGCTTGGTTTCTAATGCCATCTCTGTTTTAGCTTCAAAACACTCAAAAGGCAAAAATTCAAAAGGGACAATTTTTATAAAATTGAGATCATATAGATCATCAAGCCAAGGTCTACAAAGATATTTTTAAATATTGGATTTCTTAGTTAAAAACAAGCCATCATAGTAATCTCATAAATAAAACATGGAAGTGTTTGATTAGAGTGATTTTGAGGACTAAAATTCTGTCTCTACTTTCATCTAGCCAATTACTATTTGACAATTCTCTGAGCAAACTTAGTGTCTTCCATGTGCCTGGAAACGTCAAGAAACTGAAAAAAGAGTGGTAAGTAAGGTTATTTGTCATCACTTTCATATTAGGGAGTAGTTCAGATAAGTGATATTTCCTTGAAACCACAAGTATTTCACAAAAATCGATTCCAGTACTATAGATGGAAGGTTAAAAACCAAGGCTTCAAGGAAGTGGCAATTTTGTTTGTGGTTGTCAAATGGCTGGTTTGTGGCAGAGTCAGTACAAGTATCTTCATCTTTTAAGTGGTAACTCAAGGGCCCTTTCAGTGCTCTTCTACATCATATGTGAATTGTTATAAGAAATATTGTATTTCTTATTAATCCTGGAGTGTTGTGAGAATGCCAAAAGGTGAAAGAGCTTTTAATATCCTTTTAAAACCCCTTTACTGTTATGGTTTTAATAAAACTCACCCCCCATACTCATATTCGCTGCTATATTCTTCTCTGAAACGTGACTTTACCACTCTAGGAACAGGGTGTGGCTTCATCAGTCATGGAGGGACAGGGAAAGCATTGAAACAATTTAGTTACTCTAATAACATCAGTTAAAATATTGATTGATAGAATTATTAATTGATTAATTGACTTTTTATCATCACATTCTTCATTATTTTTCATAATGTAGACATTGTCCCTCCTGCCACCAAATATAACAAAAATTTTACAAAATGCACTACCTTTACTTTTCAAAATTATTTGGGACATGTTCAACTATATTTTCAGAACTTAAGGAATGACTTTCCATGAAGCCATGAAGAACAAATATGACAAATATTGTGTGAAGTTAAGAAAACCATATTTAACATTTATATTTGGGTAGCAATTAATATAGAAGTAAACACTGCACTGAGAATTGTATTTAAGAAACATGACATTAGTTTTACTCTTAACAGTGCCAAGAAGCAGAGTTAAGGGCCGATGATTAATTGCACCTACACTTATGAAAAATTATCCTTGTCTTTTTGTAGTTATCTGTAACTCTAAACATAAATATAAAACTATTAGAATGTCCAGGAATCATGTCCACATTTAATAACTTAAATGAATCTTTTAGCCTTTGAAATGCTAGCTATTTCTGAGCACACGGTAATTCCCAATTCTATGTTCTCTTAAAATAAAAGATCGCTGAGTGATCCCCAGGAAACCATAAATTCTTAATGACTTAAAAAGGCAGTTCAAGTGTTCCGATACAGAAGGTAACTGAGAGAATGTGGCAAGATTTTTAAGAGGCACTTTCTGCATTATAACCATCAGAAACATCTGTGGCTATAAGTGTTAGCAGACACTGACCAAATTTGAATATGAATTGGTTATCTTTAAGACAATAAAAGGCTACTCTGCCAAAGAAAAACACAGTGTAATTTTGATATTTCAATACATTTTTCCATCCAATAATTTTAATTATTTTCAGTTGTCAGCAGAAACATGAGACCAGGCTGGCTACTAGTATATAAACTAGCATGGCAATGACTTGGCATAGGATTGGACTAGTGAGTGTATGGATGCACTCCAGAAAAACACACTCATATTTATGTCCAACCCTCCTGAAAGTCTTCTGCTAATGAGACTCTGTAGAAGCAGGCTATATTCTCAGAATCACCCCAAAGGCCCGTTAGAAAGAAAGTTTTTTGCATTGGAGTTTTGTTAACGCAGAACTATATTAGCATTTTCTACATAAATCTATCAAAATAAAACTATTCAAGCCCTTTCAGTGCCTGGATTAAAATAAATATTTTAATAGATTCTAAAGTCTGAGCTTATTCATAATGGCTTACTTTTACAAATTATAAAGGCCCACACTTGAAAGCAGCTTTGTGTTTTCGAGTTTTTACTTTTATGTTTTAGCAAACACAGAATATAATCTTGAAGGAAAAAGAAATATTTTTAAAACTCAGAATATATTTTTGTTTTAATGCATTTTCCCATCCATGAGACACACATTGTCCGACTCTCTGTACTTCTGAATTTTATTTATTCCTTAGGTCATAGTAGTGATATTATGTAAAAAACCTAATGGTCCAGTGACTTAATTCAAATATGAGTTTTCAGCCATCTGAATTTCATATTCATTTAATACCTTTGAAAATTAAATAAATTGTATTTGTTTTATAAATGCTTAGTTGATTTTGAATTCTCCTCTAGTTATAAATTTTACGTAAAAATGACTATACAAATTCACCTATTTCTCTGTATTCATTATTTTCTATTACCTTGCAGTCCATGACATTTCTTAACTTCTTTAAAACTTGATTTTAAGAAGGATTTTTGTTTTATAAAATGATCCAAGATGATTTTTATTAGGAGTCTGTGTGCATTTATATTCGTTACAATAAATCTTTATTCTTTCATTCATAATTTGTATATAAGGGACTTGCAAATAGGATCAGTCCTGGAAATGGCCAAAAGAAAAAAAAAAAGGAAAATAATTAAAGTTGCAAATAGGATCAGTCCTGGAAATGGTCAAAAGAAAAAAAGAAAGAATGAAAAATAATTAAAGTCAATTCTTCAGAAATGTTGATTTATGAAAAATATTTTGGCTCACTGATGTTGTCAATATATCTGAGATTACATTGACATTAGAAGGCAGATTATGCATGTGAAATCAGCAGCTGCCAACAGTGAATCAGATAGTTGGTGATTTAAGGTATCTGAGCTACCTACTAACAGAACTTATACCCACTGGTGCTGCCTGGCATCTATCCTAGTTGTAAATTTCCATTTTACTATGGGCTACTGCTAAGACTACGTGATTTTATGACTTGGTAAGTATGACAAAACTGAGCTAATAACGAGTAGTTCTAAATGATGGTCACCTGCTGTATCACGTTTGGGTGTTCTGTCTCTCCTGTGGCTTGGCAACCCAACAAGGCCTGTTTTTGAAAGAGTTTAAAACCCTCTGCTGCAGGGGCAGCGCCTGTGGCTCAGTGAAGTAGGGTGCCAGCCCCATATGCTGGAGGAGGCGGGTTCAAACCCAGCCCCAGCCAAAAACTGCAAAAAAAAAAAAAAAAAAAAAAAAAAAAAAAAAAAAAGAAGCCTGTGGCAGAGTGGCCCAAAAAACTCCCGGCGGGTTACCTGGGGGGGGTTGTGGG
>CAUYPK010098573.1:0-16544 GCA_963574355.1 Loris lydekkerianus | reverse complement strand
ATAAACAGTATACACAGAGAACTCAAACTAATTAATAAGACAAGAACAAGTAATCCCATTTCATTGCAGGCAAAGGACTTGAACAGAAACTTCTCTAAAGATGACAGGTGCATGGCCTACAGACACATGGAAAAATGCTCAAAATCATTAATCATCAGAGAAATTCAAATCAAAACCACTTTGAGATATCATCTAACTCCTTTAAGAGTTGCTCATATAAAAAAATCCCAAAAATACAGATGTTGGCGTGGATGTGGAGGAAAGGGAACACTTCTGCACGGCTGGTGGGAATGCAAGCTAATACATCTCTTTTGGAAAGAAGTATGGAGAATACTCAGGGATCTAAAAGTAGACCTGCCATTTGATCCTGCAATTCCTCTACTACGTGTATATCCAAAAGACCAAAAGTCACTCTATAACAAAGATATTTGCACCAGATTGTTCATTACAGCTCAATTCATAATAGCCTTATCATGGAAGAAGCTCAAATGCCCATGGATGCATAAATGGATTAATAAATTATGGTATATGTATACCATGGAATATTATGCAGCCTTAAAAAAAGATGGAGACTTTACCTCTTTTATGTTTACATGGAGGGATCTGGAACATATCCTACTTAGTAAAGTATCTCAAGAATGGAAGAAAAAATATCCAATGTACTCAGTACTATTATGAAATCAATTTACAATCACTTACACTTTCATATGAAGAATAGATCACAACTATGGCCCAAGATGAAGGAGGGAGGAGGGAGGGAGGGGAAGGGAGGGGGAGGTCAGATGGAGGGAGGGTGAAGGGTGGGATCACACCTATGGTGCATAATTCAAGGGTACATGTCAGATCTATTAGTATAGAGTATAAATTTCTTAACACAATAATTAAGTAAACTAGATGAGGTATATATTAACCAGTGTGATATAAGAGTTCCTAATTCTATATGAAATATGCACATTGTACCCCATAAATGCATTAATGTATATATGATCTATGTGTTTATGATTTAATTTAAAAAATAAATAAATAATTAAAAAGTTATAAAATAAAAAAATAAAAATAATTAAGACACCAAATGAATGGCCTAATGTTGTACCATAAGAAACTAGTAAAAGGAAGCAATCTTAAACAAACAAAAGAAAGAAAATGATAAAGGTTAAAGTGGAAATAAACAAAATAGGGAATAGAAAAAAAAAAAAAACAATTTAAAAAACCAAAAGTTTTTTTAAAGAAAAACAATTTACATGCCTTTAGCTAGGGTGGCTAAGGAACAAAAAGAGAGAAGACATTAAATACTAAAATCAGAAATGACAATGGAGGAATTATCACTGACTTTCAGAGATTAAAAAGATTAGAAAACAGTATGATGAACAATTGTACTACAACAAATTAAATAATCTAGATGTAATAGAAAAGTTTCTAAAAATACACAAACTTCCAAAAGTGGCTCCAGAAGAAATACAGAATCTGAAGCTACCTATAATAAGTGAAGAAATTGAATCAGCACTCAAAATCCTCCCCAAAAGGAAAGCCCAAGACCAGATAGGTTCATTCTTGAATTTAACCAAACGTTTAAAGAATTAATACCAATCCTCAAACTCTTCTAAAAAATGGAAGATAAATGAAAACTTTGTAACATATTCTATTAGACCTGCATTATCTCAATACCAAATCCAAATAAAGTCATCACGAGAAAATTATAGACTAATGTCACTTATGAATATATATGTATGCAAAAATCCTCAATAAAATACTGGTGAACTAAATTCAGCACTATATTATGCACCATGACCAAATGTGACTTGTCTCAGAAAGTCAAGAGTGGCTCAACATGAAAAATTAATCAATGTAATCATTCATATTAATAGACTGAAGGTGGACAAAGCACAAAATCATCTCAATTGATGGAGAAAAAAGCATTTGCCAAAATTCATTTCCCTTTCATGATAAAAAAAGAAACAACTCAACAAACTAAGAATAAAAGGAAACTTCCTCGACACAACATTTTAAAAAACCCACAGCTAGCATACTCAATTGTGAAAGATCAAAAATTTTCCCTCTAAGGCCAGGAAAAAACAAACAAACAAACAAACAAACAACAGCAACAACAACAAAAAAAAAAAACCAGGATGACTCCCTTCAGTACTTCTATTTAACACTGCATTGGAATTTCCATTTAAAGCAATTAGACAAAGAAAGGAAATAAAAGAGAGGAAAAATGGAAAAGAAGAAATAAAATATTCTCTATTCACAGATGACATGTTCTTATATATGGAAAATCTCAAAGAAACCCTACCCCAAAATAGATCTAATGAATTCAGTAAAATTGCGGGATAGAAGATCAACACATGCACATCAGCTGTAGTTCTATACAGAGCAATAAATAATCCATAAAATACAGAAAATAATTCTGTTTACAAGAGCATCCAAAATTTTTCAACTGGTCACTGCATCAGCTATAAAAAAGAATGAAGTACTGATACATGTTACAAATGGATGAAGCTCAAAAACATTATACAAAGCTAAAGAAGCAAGACACAAAAGGACAAAAAATGTATTATTCCATTCATATGAAATATTCAAATTAGATAAACCCATAAAAACAGAAAGCAGATTAGAGCTTGTCAGGGGCTGAAGAGGGGGAAAAGGGAGACTGCTTAATGAGTACTTGGTTCACTTTTGGAGTGATGTAATGTAGCAGAACTAGGGACAAGTGATGGTTGTGCAATATTTTGAATGTACTAAGTGCCATTGTATTGTACACTTTAAAGTAATTTTATGTTACATAAACTTTATCTCAATAAAAAATTGTTAACACTGTAGGTATCGCATCATCATCATCATCAAGGCTATGGAAAATAATGCTTCCTAGATTTCACTTTACAAGTTCTTGTAGACTGTGAGAAAAAATAGGTAAATTAAAATTTTAGTTTATAGTCAGTAAAATTTGTATAACATGTTCTTGTCTTCTCTCTGTTCTCTTTCAGATTATGTCTGGCCACTACCTAGATATTTGTGCCCTGTCTGGATTTCTTTAGATGTTTTATTTTCAACAGCGTCCATCATGCACCTCTGCGCTATATCGCTGGACCGGTATGTAGCAATACGTAATCCTATTGAGCATAGCCGTTTCAATTCGCGGACTAAGGCCATCATGAAGATTGCTATCGTTTGGGCAATATCAATAGGTAATTATACCTTTGGCCATAGAATTGCAGCGGCTATGCTCAATATCTTCGGATTATGTACTGTGAACAACGTACAGACGTCGACTGGTAACATTGCGTTCAATCGGGATTGTTTTAACAATTATTCTTAACCTATATATCTGATATTTAGGTTAACAATAATGGAAAAAGGTGTAATATGTGTGAATACATGAATATAAAGTTTCCATTTATGCTGCTAAGTTATTTTATAGGTTAGTATGCCAGTGAATTCTGCAACACAGATGCAAAATGTTTGAGATATTTAAAATGCTTTTAAAGATGGCAAAGATAAAAGTTAAAAGTCTACATTTCAAAAATATAAGGCCGGGCTCAGTGGCTCACGCCTGTAATCCTAGCACTCTGGGAGGCCGAGGCTGATGGATTGCCTGAACTCACAAATTCCAGACCAGCCTGAGCAAGAGCAAAACCCCTCTCTAAAAATAGCTGGGTTTTGTGGCAGAGGCCTGTAGTCCCAGCTACTCCGGAGGCTAAGCAAGAGAATCGCTTGGGCCCAAGAGTTTGAGGTTGCTGGGAGCTGATGCTGCCACAGAACTCTACTCAGGTCTACAAAGTGAAACTCTGTCTCAAAAATAAATAAATATCAAAAGTATAACATTTAATTCTTAGAAAAGATATATATATGATATATATATATATATATATACAAAAAAAAATAACCTTAATATTTTTATTCTAATTGGGTGGAAAATTTAATAATGCAATCTAAATATTATGGCACAACATTTTTAAATTTATGCTTTATTAAGCATAAAATATATTATTTTCCCTCAGTTTTAATTGTCTCCTTGGACTCCATTTAAACAAAAAGAGACAAAAAGCTATTGGTTTCTTTAAGGATTTGGAGGAATTTAAGGGGGGGGGAATGATCATGTTGTTGCTTATATTTCCAATATTCATGAATGCCTTAGCAATGCCAATAATAGTAACATCGAAAAATTTAAACAGTTAGAATTCAAGGATTTTACAGTCATCCTTTTTTCCTTTCCAGTTGGAGCTTAAATTGTGTCCATCAAATAATTTCTGTCCAAACTTACAGTTTTGTAAGACTTGGGTAAAGCTTAAAACAAAATCAAGACTACTGTGCAATCTTTACTGATATTCTATAAATATTTTGACTCTGGGTTTATTGTGCAAACAAATTTATTTAAATTTTTTTAGAGTGTCTAAATACAGATTTATTTGAATATAGCACAGACACCTTTGGATAAAATGTGAAATTTCTCCCCTCAAAAAAGGATACGTAGCAGTGGCTCACACCTATAATCCCAGCACTCTGGGAGAGCAGGCAGGTGGTTTGCTCACAGATTGGAGACCAGCTTGAGCCAGAGCCAGCTAAACAACAATGACAACTGCAACAATAAAATATCCAGGCATTGTGGTGGGCGCCTGTAATCCCAGTTACTGGGGAGGTTGAGGCAAGAGAATCACTTGAGTCCAAGAGTTTGAGGTTACTGTGAGCTGTGATGCCATTGCACTTTACATAGGGTGTCAAAGTGAGACTGTCTCAAAAAAAAAAAAAAAAAAAGGATCTGTATGCACAATTTGATTTACAAAGTCAAATGTTCACAGATTTTGCTTTCTCCATCCCAAAGAGCTAATTTAAAATGATGCCAGCTGTAATGGTACTTACAAAGGGAATACATAAGTAAATTAAATTAGACTGTCAGGGGCATCAGCTTCTGGTATTGACATGCTAGGTAATTTGCAACAGCTCTTGTGCTGAAGACAATTAAACATAAGGGTAAAATATTAAAAGCACTGAGAAGCTAATAAAGTAGTGAGGAATTACTTAATAGATCCAGAAGAGAGAAATACAGGAAAAATGACTGTGATTTTTGACTTTTGCAAATGGTGGATCTCCACACCTGATAATATGATTGACAGGTTGAGAAGCCCATTTCAGCCTCTCAAGCAAAGGCTAACCATGTAGGAATAAAAAGTCTGAAAGAAGCCAACCAACCTAATTTAGTTTGGGGATTCAAAGACCTAGGAATAAAGATGGACCAGTGTAAACCACCTTTGACATGGAATTCAGCACTGATTCAAGTCATCTACATAACCAAGAAAAATCTTGATTATTGGATTAAGATGATTTCATATTGTTCATGTTTCTAATTTTTGGTATAAGCAAAAGAAACATTATCTTTGGCTTCAAATTATTTCTTTCAATAATTTTCAAATGCACTTATTGAAATACAATGATAAGCAGATATATGAAGAAACAATACAACATGAACCAGATATGGGACAATAAAAGATAACAGAAATAAAAGTAAGTATAGACTATAAACAACTATTTTCAATGTCTTCATGGAAATAGCAAGCTGAACTTAAACATTTCAGCAAGAAACAACAAACTATAAAGAGTGACATTAAGATTCAAGAAACAACTAGAAAATCTGGAGCTTTAGCATAATATTAAAAAAAAAAATTGGAACCCAGTAGAAGATTAGACATGGATAAAGACAGAATTATTAAAAATTGGTAAGAAGAAGTCATAATGAATGGAGCATGAAAAATTTAAAGGATAAAAAACAGAGAAAAAGTGTATAAAAGAAAAATATACATTATAAATTAAGAAGAGTACTACAAGGAGAGAGAACAACAGAAAATTAATCTTGGAAGAACTAATGGCTTTTATAAATGATGAAAGGCATTCTAACATTTAAAGAACTCAAAAAGTCTCAAAAAGAATAAACAAAAAGCAATCAACATATAGACCCATCATAATAAAATTGAAGAAATTTTAAAAATTGGAAGATTAAGATGAATGAATGCTTTCTCAACACTAACATTGACAGCCAGAAGATGTTGGAATGATACTGTCAATGCCAAGAAGAGAAAAAGGATGTGAAAGTAGATTGATAAATTCCACAAAATTATACCTCTAGAATCAAGGTGAAATGGAGACATTTTCAGAACAACAAAAACCTTGATAATATACCAACAGTGGATGCCTACTTAAGGAAGTACTAAAACGGTGTTAATAGATTGAAGGAAAATGGCCACAGATGAAAGATTGAAGGGAAAAATAATCCAACATTAAATATACTATAAGAGGCATATATAAAGCATAAGGAAATTAAAAGGTTAAAGGTATCCCATCCAAACTATCCAATAGAAAGATTGTGTATTTCTATTAATATTTGTCAGAATTGACTTTTTTGGCAAAAAAAAAAAAAAAAATCTAGCAAAACAAAGTCATTTTATAATTATGAAAGATTTAGTTCATCTAGAAAACATAGCATAATAAATTTATATGTACATAATAATATGGCTTCAACATTTATAAAGCAAAAAAAAAAAAAAAACAGAACTGCAAAGACAGACAAATCTACAATATGAAGTCAGATCTTAACACACATTTCTCAGTGACTGTATGAAGACAATAAACAAACCTGAACTCATTGACAACTTAAGAACACATATTCCCACCGACTGCACAAGAAATATTTATAAAAATTGACTACTTATTTGGTCATAAAGTAATCCTTGATACACTTCAAAGGGTTGGAATCATAAACTGAATGTTCTTTGAAATTCAAATGAAACGGAAATGACTTCCAAGTAGATAACTAGCAAATCTCCGTGTATTTGGAAATTAATAAATTGTTTCCCAATAAATTGACCTAATGGATTTAGAATTCATTGGTGATCTTCCCTATTTACTAGTAAGGTGATATAATGATAATTTTTCTCACTTTATTATTCTTCCTGCCTTTACTTGTTAACATTATACTGTAAGGAAGTATTTTCCCTCCAACTCTTTTTCTGTTATTTATTTATTCATATTGTTAGAGACTCCTGGATTCTCTTGTACTCAGTGTAACATATATGACTAATTACTGCCTTTAATTATTTTGATATTCCAATTGTCCTGTATTTGTCCAATGAGAACTCCTTTTGATATGTCTCATCAGTTTTTGAGCACTTTCCTCCTTTATGATATAAATTATGCCAGACTCACCTTTTACTTCCCAGGTCCCAGTCTTGAAATCAGACATTACTAGAAAGGTGGAGACTTGACCTCTTTCATCTTTACATGGATGGAGCTGGAACATATTCTTCTTAGCAAAGTATCTCAGGAATAGAAGAAGAAGTATCCAATGTACTCAGCCCTACTATGAAGCTAACATATAGCTTTCACATGAAGGCTATAACCCAACTATAGCACAGGACTATGGGGGAAGGGCCAAGGAAGGGTAAGGGATGGGGTAGGTTTTGGTGAAGGAAGGGTAATGGGTGGGGCCACATCTACGGTGCATCTTGGAATGGGTACAGGCAAAACTTATGAAATGCAGAATACAAATGCCTGCATACAGTAACTAAGAAAATGCCATGAAGGCTACGTTGAACAGTTTGATGAGAATATTTCAGATTGTATATGAAACCTGCACATTGTACCCCTTGATTGCACTAATGCACACAGCTATGATTTAACAATAAAAACAAATAAGTTTAAAAAAATTTAATTGCACATAATGCGACAAGTTTGTTCCCGGTCTCTCTATTCTATTGTATTCCAGTCTGGTCTCGTGTTTTATGTGTCTATCCTTATGCCAGTTTCACACTATTTTGATTAGTGTAATTTGCAGCAAGTTTTAAAACCAGAAAGTAGAAGACCTAAAATTTTGTTCTTTTTCAAGATTGTTTTGGCTATTAGGGGCCCTTTGAAATTCTGTATGTGTTTTAGAATGTCTTTATCTGTTTCTTCAAAGAATGCCATTGAAAGTTTGACAGGGATTGCATTGAATCTATAGATCACTTTGCTTTGCTTTGTTTTCATACTAACAATATAAAGTTATGTAATCCATAAATTTATAGATGTTGTCCTTGTTCATCTGGGATGCTACAGAAAAATACCTTAAACTGGGCAGCTTATAAAAACATAAATCTACTTCTCACAGTTCTGGAGTGAGGCTAACAACATCAAGGCATAGATTTAGTTTCTGGGCGGGGAAGCTTCCTCATTGGTAGCATTTTCTTGCTATGTCCTGACATAGTGGAAGGGTGAATTGATTTAAGATCATTCTTGTTTTTTTACTGTATGTATTTACAATGTCAAGTTTTCTTGTTAGCACCGCTTTTGCTACATTCTACATATTTTTACTATGCTGTATTTTCATTTCCATTTATCTCAAAGTATTTTCTCAATTCCTCTGTGATTGTGTCTACGGTTCATTGGTTGTGCAGGAGTGTGTTGTTTAATTCCACATACTTGTGAATTTTCCATTTTAACTTTTATTATTGATCTTTAGATTCATTGCATTATGGTCAGAAAAGATACTTTGTATAACTTCAATTCTTAAAAATTTATTGAGACTTTTTTCTGGCCTAATACATGGTTTGTCCTGAATCTGGTTTGTTAATAGTGCTCTTCAAGCACTTACTGACCTTCTGTCTGGGTGAAATATCCTCTGTTGTAGAACTGTGTCACTTTATGAGTTTATAATTGTTCTACCTTCTTGCTATATCAAACTTTTAGTCAATATATCATGTTTTTCTTGGTCTCTTGTGCTCTTTTGGACTTAAAGTTTACTTTGCTTTTGGCCGGGGCCAGGTTTGAACCCGCCACTTCCAGCATTTGGGGCCGGGGTCCTACTCCTTTGAGCTGCAGGTGCTGCCCACTATAGCTGACTTTTTATTGCTTTTTGCATAGACTGTCTTTTTCTATCCTTTAAAAAATTTCATATGAATACGAGAGTCCAGATTTTTAGGTCACATTGTTCTCACTTCCGATGTAAAGTTCAAGTTGTACCAGAGCCATTCACCTGGGGGCGTGCTGAGGACCTTCACATTGTGCATATTAGGTGAGACCCCACCAATTGCCCTCTCCTCTCTCCATCCTTTAACTTTTAATCTTTTTGTATCCTTCACTCTAAAGTGAGTCTCTCATAGATCGCATGTAGATAGGCTCTGTTCTTTTTTTTTTTTTTTGCTAATCTGCCAATCCCTGCCTTTTAATAAAAGTTTGATTCATTTATATTTTGTGTAATATACTTATACAGAAAAATTTACTCTTGCTATTTATCTGTTTTCTGTATTTCACATATTTTGTTTCTTATTTATTCCATTACTGACAAAAAATTCAATTGATTTTTATAATGTGTAATTTTCATTCACATCCCCCCATTTTCTGTATATTTTTAAGTTATTTTCTTTGTGGCTGTGATATTAATTATGATTAACATCTTAAACTTACAAAAACATAGTTTGAATGATGCAAATTTAGTTTCAGTCATCTGCAAACACTTAGTTACCACACATCTCTGTTCCTGTCCCTTTATGCTGTTGTCATGGGTCACATCTTTATCTTTATACACTGTATGCTCATAAACACAGATTTATATTTACTGTTCAAGTATTTGTCTATAAAATCATATAGATAAAATGGAGAGGTTAACCATCATCCCAAAAGCACAATACTGGTTTTTGTTTTGTTTTGTTTTTGCAGTTTTTGGCCCAGGCTGGGTTTGAACCCACCATCTCTGGCATATGGGGCTGGTGCCCCACCCATTTGAGCCACAGGTGCCGCTCCATAATACTGGTTTTTATACTAACCTATGTAGTTACCATTGTCAGTATTCTTTATTAATTTTTTTATGGCTTTGAATTACTGTCCAATATCCTTTTATTCAAATCTGAAAAACTCCCTTTAGATTTCTTATAGGGAAGATAATGAACTCCTTCAGCTTTTAATACCTGGAAATGTTTTAATTTTTCCTTCATTCTTGAGAGATAATTCTTCTACTATATAAAGTTTGGTTGACAGTATTTTTTTTTTTTCCCCAGGAGTTAAATATGTCATCCCACTGCCTCAGACCTCCATGGTTTCGGAGGAGAGCTCTCTGCTAATTTTATTGAGGATTGCTTGTTTGTAGAAAATCACTTTTTCTCTTGCTGTTTTCAAGATACTTTCTTTGTCCTTAGGTTTCAGTTATTTTTCAACAGTGTGTCTCAGTGTGGATCTCTTTGAGTTTACTTTGCTTGAATTCCACTGAGGTTTGTGGATGGTCCCTAGATTTGGGAAGATCTTATCCATCATTTCTTCAAATATTTTTTATATTCCTTTCTTTTTTTCTTCTCTTTCTGTGACTTCTATTCTGTTGGTATGTTTCATGGTGTCCTGTAGGATTTTCAAACTCTGTTTATTTCTTTGTTCTTTTTTCTTTCAACTCCTCAGACTGGATCATTTCATTTGTCTTATCTTTATGATCCCTGATCATTTCTCTGCCTGCTAAGATCTGCTGTTGAACTCCTCTAGTGAGTTTTTGATTTCATTTATCATAACAGAATCTCTGCTTGATTCTCTGTAATAATTTATATCTTTTAATAGATATTCTGATTTAAGTCATACATGGTTTTCTTGATTTCCTTTAGTTTTTTTCCCTTTGATGTACAGTTTCCTTAAATTATTAAACACATCTAAGAATGTTAATTTAGCATCTTTTTTTTTTGTCATTTTTAGTTGGGGCTGGGTTTGAACCCCCCACCTCCAGTATATGAGGCCGGTGCCCCACTCACTGAGCCACAGGCACCACCCAGCATCTTTTATTAATAATTCTAATATCTGAATTTTCTCATAGATGGTTTCTTTTACATTCATTTTTTTTCCATGACTGGACTTTACTTTCCTATTTCTTTGCATATTTTATAATTTTCTGCTATGAACCAGACATTTTGAATATTATATTTTGTAACTCTGTAAATTTAATTCTCTTACTCTTTAGAGATTGCGGAACTTTGTTTGTTGAGGGCTATAGTTTACTAAAGTAGGGGCAGAGTCAAGACAGAAGCCAGCTTTCCACAGAGGCTCCCGTCCAGAAGGAGAGTTAAAGGATAGAAATTTAGCAAGTAACCTGGAGGATTAGAGCTGCACCAAGAGAGAAGGTTGAAGAACAAACATTAACCCTCCTGAGGTGAGCTGTGACCCTAAGGATACAAACAAAAGGTACAAAATCCATCGCCAAGCAGACAGAAGTCCTCTCTCCCATGAGAAAAGCTTGGAGTACTCCATACAAACAAGTGAGCAGAGTTCAAAAGTCCTCCCATTATATACCATGGGAGAGACCCTCTAAAAACTGGACCTACTTCCCCTACTAGGGTGCCATGGTGCTCTCCTGCCAGGCATAAAACTATATAAAACCATACATGTTCTCTACCTGCAATTCTGAACTACCAGCACTCCCCTCCACTCTTACTCTGAGATCTGGAAGCCTGTCCCCAAGGAGTCCAGATTCTTGGGTATTTTCTCTAGAGGTGTGGACATGGCATGGACTGCTGCTGGTCAGTACTGATTCTGTGGCACAGGAATGAGGAGAAGATGGTCGGCTGAGAGGGAAGCATACAGGAGCAATGGAGCAGCAGCCGTTTTTGGCAATAATAGGGTTTACCCCTGGATATCCTGGAGTCACACCACCTATCTCACTTGGAAACCAGAGGAGGTCAGGTATCTTCTCTGGTGGCAACCACTGGCGGAAGAGGTCTGGGATTGAAACATAGGCCCCATGAGTAAAGGGTTTGCCTGGGATGGTATGGGCCTGGACGGAGCATTGGGACTAGAATACACATGTGCAGAGCCGGCAAATTCCTAAGGTGGTGCTGACCCAGATGACCACTTTACTGAGCCTGGGATGTAATGGCCCTTAGGGGATTATTAGCCAAGACAAAGGAGGGCAGGCAGAGGCTGGAACTGTCAGCTAACCGTGCCACAAACACAAACAGCAGCCAAGACTGGGAAGTGGCAGAGACAGGGCCTGAGGCACAGGTTCTGTGAACTCTAACAGCATCTCTTCTGCAGGGAGAATATAGCCAGGACACAAACAAATTCCACAAAGTTGTTCTGTTCTGTCAGTAACATCAGTCAGGGGCGGGGCTGGAACTGAGTGAACAGCCCCAGCCTCCATTAAGCACTTGAGGTTGTCAGGCCTCACCTTCCCCTGCCAGATAGTGGCAGAGAGCATCGGCCTGGCTGAGGAGACATAGATCTCCCTGTTATTCAGGCAGGTGCAAATCCCTGGAGTATCTGCTTTTTGGAGGTAACTGAGTCACAACCCTTAAGGCTTATTGGTGACTGAGTGTGACAGAGGTGCAAAGTGGGGAATGAAGAAACAACCTTCCCAGACAAATCTATTTGCTGAGTGGGTCCTCCTGAACTCACGGAACACCAGTGAAAGTCATATTTGAGTTGTCAGCAGACCCCTGCGATCTAGTTGGCAGAGACCTTTTAAAATATTCCACCTGAGACAGGCGCTGACTGAGACAATTGATTTGGAACTCTTAAACTGGGCCAATAGCCCAAGGACAATCCAAGTGGGACCTGGGGCATGTGGTTGTACGAAGGTTTGATTTTCCTTTTCCAATTGTTGCCTGTGGGGGATGGGGTGACTTAATTGCTGGTATTTCTCCACAGCTGAGATTTCAACCAAGAGTAATGGATTCATTAGGTTCAGACAGAGACCAGCAGAAATCAAGAAAGAGCCACTTAGCCCCACAACACCAACCAGGTCCCCAGTTTCTCAGGCCATAGCACTGTATGGGTCCTTGGGAAAGCTCCTGGGGAAAAGGTACAGACACCAGTCCCAGCTTTGGGGCAAAGGGCTGGGTAATCACTACTGCTAGTCCCACAAACCCAACTTTTCCTTATCCACTCATCTAGTCAAATGGTGTAAAATAATCATGTGGGGGAATCAGCTGGAAAACTCTGGTAACATGAATAACCAGAGTAGATCAACCCCTCCCCCAAGGAAAGATATGGCAGACTAACTGAAGATCCCATTTATAAACAGATGGCTGAGATGGTAGAAATTGAATTCAGAATTTGGATTATAAACAAGATTAATAGAATGGAGGAAAAGTTGGATTAGAAATTCGAGAAGAAATTCAAAAGTTGTCTAAAGAAGTCAATGAATTTAAAAACAAAATCACCAAAGATTTTTACACATTGAGGTAAGAATTTGCTGCCCTCAAAGATCTGAAAACCACAGTAGAATCCCTCAGTAACAGAGTGGAACAAGCAGAAGAAAGGATTTCTGACATTGAAGACAAAGCTTTCAAATGCTCCCAAACTCTCAAAGAGGAAGAGAAATGGAGAGCAAAAACAAATCATTCTCTCAGAGAACTCTGGGATAATTCAAAGAAAGCTAACATTCGCCTCATTGAAATCCCTGAAAGTGATGAAGTGGCTTCTCAAGGCACAGAGGCTCTTCTAGAAGAAATTATGAAAGAGAATTTTCCAGACATGCCAAAAGATTCTGCAATTCAGATAGGAGACAGTTTCAGAACCCCAGCATGACTCAACCCAAATAAGACATACCCCAGGCACATCATAATTAACTTTACTAAGGTTAATAATGAAGGAGAAAATTCTGAAAGCAGCCAGATTTAAGAAAACCATAATCTACAAAGGGAAGAATATTAGTATGACTGCAGCTCTCTCTGCTAAAAACTTTCAAGCTAGAAGAGGGTATTCATCAACTTTAATCTCCTAAAACAAAATAACTTTCAAGCTCAGATCCTATATCCAGCTAAACTGAGCTTCATTTATGATAGAGAAAGTAAAAACTTCAATGACATTCACATGTTGAAGAAATCTGCCATAACTAAACTAGCTCTTCAGGTTATTCTCAGAACTATCCTCCATAAATCAGCCCAATCCTCTACCACAAAGGTAAACTCATTCAGAAACTTTTGATTAAACTCCAACTTCTATAGTGGCAAAAGGATTAAAAAAGTCCACTGGACTTTTGAAAAACTTGATACCCAAAATTTTACCAGGCTTATCAATATTTTCCATTAATGTAAATGACTTAAACTATCCTCTAAAGAGGCACAGGTTGGCTGACAGGATACGAAAACTCAGGCCAGATATTTTCTGCATACAAGAATCTCATCTTACCTTAAAAGATAAATATAGAGTCAGGGTGAACAGATGGTTGTCCATATTTAGGCAAATGGAAATCAGAAAAAAGCACGTGTTGCAATTCTATTTGAAGATACAATAGGCTTTAAACCAACAAAAGTATGGAAGAATAAGAATGATCACTTCATATTTGTTAAGGGTAAAACTCAATATGATGAGATTTCAATAATTAATATTTATGCACACAACCAGAATGTGCCTCAATTTATAAGAGAAACTCTAACAGACATGAGCAACTTGATTTCCTCCAGCTCCATAATAGTTAGAGATTTTAATGCTCCTTTGGCAGTGTTGGATAGATTCTCCAATTAGAAGCTGAGCAAAGAAACTTTAGATTTAAATCTAACGATCCAACATTTGGATTTAACAGACATCTACAGAACATTTCACCCAAACAAAACTGAATACACATACTTCTCATCAGCCCACAAAGCATACTCCAAAATTGATCACATTTTAGGTCACAAGTCTAATCTCAGTAAATTTAAAGGAATATAAATTATTCCTTGTATCTTCTCAGACTACCATTGAATAAAAGTTGAACTCAGTAACAACAGGAATCTGCATACTCATACAAAAGCATGGAAATTAAATAACCTTATGCTAAAGGACAGCTGGGTCATAGACGAGATTAAGAAGAAAATTACCAAATTTTTGGAAGAAAATGACAACCAATCCACAAATTATCAGAACCTCTGGGATAGAGCAAAGGCAGTCCTAAGAGGGAAATTTATAGCACTGCAAGCCTTTCTCAAGAGAATGGAAAGAGAGGAAGTTAACAACTTAATGGGACATCTCAAGCAACTGGAAAAGGAAGAACCATCCAACCACAAACCCAGTAGAAGAAAAGAAATAAGAGCAGAATTAAATAAAATTGAAAACAAAAGGATTATACAACATATCAACAATTCAAAAAGTTCGTTTTTGGAAAAGGTCAATAAAATAGATAAACCTTTGGATAACTTAAGCAGGAAAAAAAGAGTAAAATCTCTCATTTCATCAATTAGAAATGACAAAGACAAAATAACAACAGACTCCTCAGAAATTCAAAAAATCCTTAAGACTATTATAAGATATTTTATTCTTAGAAATATGATAATCTAAAGGAAATCGACCAATACTTGGAAGCACATCACCTTCCATGACTTAGCCAGAATCAAGTGGTAAAGTTGAACAGGCCTATATAAAATTCTGAAATAGCATCAACCATACAAAATCTACCTAAAAAGAAAAACCTAGGACCAGATGTCTTCATGTCAGAATTCTACCAAATCTTTAAAGAGGAGCTAATACCTATATTACTCAACCTTTTCCAAAATATAGAAAAAAAAGGGACACTACCAATCACGTTCACAATGAAAATATCACCCTGATTCCCAAATGAAAAAAAGACCCACCAAGAAAAGAAAATTATAGACCAATACCACTAATGAATATTGATGCGAAAATATTCAACAAGATTCTAGCAAACGGAATCCAGCAGCACATCAAACAAACTATATACATCATAACCAAGTCAGTTTTATCACAGGGTCTCAAGGCTGGTTCAATATGCAAATCTATAAATATAATTCAGCACATAAATTAAAAAACAAAGACCATATGATTCTCTTAATTGATGCAGAAAAAGCTTTTGATAATATCCAGCATCCCTTCATGATCACAACACTTAAGAAATTTGGTATAGAAGGAACATTTCTTAACTGATAGAGGCCATCTACAGCAAACCTACAGCCAATATTAATTGAATGGAGTTAAATTGAAATCATTTCCACTCACATCAGGAACCAGACAAGGCTGCCCATTGTCTCCACTGCTCTTTAACATTGTAATAGAAGTTTTAGGCATCACAATTAGGGAAGAAAAGGTGATCAAGGGTATCCATATAGGGTCAGAAGAGATCAAACTTTCACTCTTCACAGATGATATGATTGTATATTTGGAAAACACCAGGCATTCTACTACAAAACTCTTAGAAGTGATCAAGGAATACAGTAGCATCTCAGGTTACAAAATTAACATTCATAAATCAGTAGCCATTATCTATACAAACAATAGTCAAGCTGAAAAAACAGTCAAGGACTCTATCCCATTCACAGTAGTGCCAAAGAAAATGAAATATTCGGGAGTTTATCTAACAAAGGATGTGAAAGATCTCTATAAAGAAAACTATGAAACTCTGAGGAAAGAAATAGCTGAAAATGTTAACAAATGGAAAAACATACCATGCTCATGGCTGGGAAAAATCAACATTGTTAAAATGTTCATACTACCCAAATCAATATAGAATTTTAATGCAATCCCTATTAAAGCCCCACTGTCATACTTTAAAGATCTTGAAAAAATAATATTTCATTTTATATGGAATCTGAAAAAACCTCAAATAGCCAAGACAT
>CAUYPK010098570.1:0-30888 GCA_963574355.1 Loris lydekkerianus | reverse complement strand
TGGCGGTATGTGTCATTGACCGAGCGACTTTTTTGTTATGGGGGGTTTTCCTTTTTTTTTTGCCCGTTTGGGGGTGGGTGGTTGTTTGGGGGGGGGGGGGGCCGCCCTAGAGTCTCATTCTGTTCCCTGGGCTAGAGTGCCATGGCATCAGCCCAGCTCACAGTAACCTCAAGCTCCTTGGCTCAAGTGATCCTCCTACCTCAGCCTCCCAAGTAGCTGAGACTACAGGGATGTGCCATGCTACTCGGCTAATTTTTCTATTTTTAGTACAGATGTGGTCTTGCTCTTGCTCAGGTTGACCTCAAGAGATCCTCCTGCCTTGGCCTCCCAAAGTGCTAGGTTTATAGGCATGAGCCACTGTGCTCGATCTACAACTTGTATTTCTAACACTGCAGCGATGATGCTGCTGCGGGTGATCTGAGGAACGCAGTTTGGGACCCACAGATCTCTACTATGCTACTTCCCAAAGGTCTGCTTACTCTTACCCTGCCTGAATATGTAGGACTCACAGTTTGAAAAACAAAAGGCAGGGGAGGGAGATGACTGGCTCTCTATGTGATACATTCTCTTAACTTCAAACTTTCATGTTGCTTGAATGTGCAATGTGAGGGAGGAAACACCGTACAACTGCTACCATACTCCCAAAGGAGACAGCTGATTCCCCTGAAGGATTCACAGCAGCGAATGTGAATCTAGTACTGAATCAGTTCTGACAGTCTGCACACAGCAGAGAGAACCGAAACCCCCACGGGGACATAACCCATGGGAAGGAATTCACACGTATTAAGCACCAGGTCTAGCTACAAATCCACATTAAGCAGCCAGATATATTAAGAGATTAAACAGAGGGAACTAGAAGAACAAAAAAGCCAAGGAAAGCTCCTGTTTTTGCAAACAAACAAGGCCTTAACAACTAGTGATAATGAAGAAATTTGCCAGAAAGGCAATGAGTGAAGATTCCAATGATCTAATTTTTTTTTCTTTTCTTTGAGACAGAGTCTCCCGCTGTGGCCCAGGCTAGAGTGCCATGGCATCAGCCTAGCTCACAGCAAGCTCAAACTCCTGATCCTCCTGCCTCAGCCTCCCAAGTGGCTGGGACTACGGGCGCCTCCCACCACACCTAGTTAACTAACATTCCTTATCTAAGAGTAAGGCAGGGGCGGTGCCTGTGGCTCAAGGGAGTAGGGCTCTGCCCTCATATGCCAAAGGTGGCAGGTTCAAACCAAGCCCTGGCCAGAAACTGCAAAAAAAAAAAAAAAACCTTTGAAGCAGTTTTTGTTGTCACCATGATTGGAGGCACTCTTGTCCTTTGTTGGGCAGGGCCTACGGATGCCAGGTCCCACAGAGCCTGGGGTAGTCGCAAAGAACTAACTATCCCTGAGTCCAAGAGAATACAACCTATGTATCAGTATCTGTGCCTAGGCCTCAACTCTGTTTTACAAACAAAAAGGGATTTTTGGAGGGGCAGTGCCTGTGGCTCAGTGAGTAGGGCACCGGCCCCATATACGGAGGGTGGCAGGTTCAAACCCGGCCCTGGCCAAACTGCAACAAAAAATAGCCAGGTGTTGTGGCAGGCACCTGTAGTCCCAGCTACTCGGGAGGCTGAGGCAAGAGAATCACCTAAGCCCAGGAGTTGGAGGTTGCTGTGAGCTGTGTGACAACACGCACTCTACTGAGGGAAATAAAGTGAGACTCTGTCTCTACAAAAAACGGGGGGTAGGGGGGTTGGGGTGTTGAGGAGTTGGAATAGTTGTAATGTACAGGTTTCCTAGGAATGCAACTACTGTGAAAATGGAAAGAAAACAGTACTTTTCTTCACTACTTGACAATTGATAGTCATTTAACTTCTGGTGCAACAGTTTGACTTTATGTCTTCCAGTGTATCAGGTTGAACATTTACATCTGAGGTCTATATTTTGCTATAAATTACTTTCATTTGATTTTTCTTTCATATTTGAAATCAATAATCTACCTAGGTAGTTTTCTGCCTAAACAGGGCATTAGGTCCAATGGGCTGGCTTAAACCAGCAACTCTAAGGCCTAGAATACAGCTTGTACACAGTGAACCAACCCAGTCATTGTCTTTCTCAGGGCAGAGGGCCTAGAGCACTTTTTTTTCAGGAGGTTCTTTACTTTCTGTTGGGCTGTGCTAAAATTCTGGTGGGGTCCTGAGTAAACATTGTTCATTTACAATTCAGATCCTTTCATCCTCTGGCCTTATCTGTGCCCTCATCTTCCTCCCTTCCCCACATTGGGCTGCATCAGGCCCAGGCGATTTAGAGCTCTGGCGCAGGCCTGCACTTTTGTGTTTACTATTCTTCCCTGGGTCTGGAAAGCCCTGCCCCCACCTCCCTGCCTGTTGAAATCCTAATCATTCTTCAGGGCCTGATTTTGGTTGTCACCACCACTGTAAGACCTACTCCCTACTCCCGCTCCTTGACAATGAAGCCTCCTTTCTGGGCTACATGAGTTTTCTTCTTAGCTAGTTGCAGCATGTTTCCCAGGATGACTAAAGCTATTTCTGTGCATGTGTATGTGTGTGTGTGTGTGTGTGTGTGTGTGTGTGTGTGTCTGTCTCCTGGACTGGACTCTGCATTCCTCATGCTTAGCACTGTCCCTTGTACTTGCACACAGTAGGTCTCAATAAATGCTTTTAGAATTTGACTGATGACTTAAAATATGGAAGAAAGTAATAGCACAGGTACTGTAGTGGCTGGTGCATGTGTTTTCAGAAGTTCAGGCTTGTTTAAACCCATAACAGGTTCTATCCATCAAAAAAATGTTCTACTCACCAGTCCTGACTTAGAGAAATGTGGAAGCTATCAAAGAGAATTGATCAGTTTATAAAATATTTGTGGCCTTGTTGGTCTATGGGAACAAAACACAATCGATAGCATTATTAGAAAGAACCAAAAGATTATAAAACAGATATATAGGTCTGGGATTAAAAATATTTTAAAAGGATATTCTTGACACATGAACATCTTGAGAAAGATAGATCTTTTCTTATTCCTCTTTGTAGCTCCCTTTGCATATCGCTGTGTCCCACTGCAGGTATTCAATTTTGTTGTGGATTGAATGATGTGTGTGTGGGAGTCACATTTTATAACTTTGTACTGAGTAATATAAAGAAAAAAAATTATTTTACCTTGTTTTGGGTCTTGCAGTAAAAGCCTTTAATAGGTCCAGAGAAATTATACTTGTGCACTGACCAGAACCATTGGCAAAGCCATGACTAAATGAAGTGCAGCTGGGTGACCACAGAACTCCAATGCCCATCCCCAGAGCAAAGACCACTCTGAACTTAGCCAGACCTTGTCATCATCAAATAATGTCTAACACCACAGGGACACTAATGTTAGAATCTGCTGGGTATTCAAAAGGACTTGAGAAGTGTATTTTGGTACTGATAGGGAAGAGTGCTTTCACGCAGATGAAAAGTATCTTTAATTTTTCTCATCAATCAGAGGAAGAGAGTGGATGAGATATTTATGGACCTATAAACTATCAGAAGAGACATTATTTTCCAGAGCCTTTTTTCATTGTGAAGTTTCACCTTCTCCATCTGGAGATTTAACAGGGAACACAAATAGTGATGCCTCTTCCTCATTGTAAAACATGAAAGATAGTAAGATACTTTGGCCAATAAGAAATTGGCCTGCAGTGACAGTTTGGTTTGCAGATGTACACTGAAGCACAGCTACATAGCTCAATGTCTCAGCTTGCCTGTAAATTAATTTTTTTTTCTTTTTTGAGACAAGCCTCACTTTGTCTTTGGGGCTTGAGTGCAGTGGCCCAATCATGGTTCACAGAAAGCTCAAACTCCTAGGCTCAAGTGATCCTCCTGGTTCAGCCTCCCCAGTAGCTGGGACTACAGGTGTGGGCCACCACACCCACCTAAGTTTTAAACTTTTTGTGGAGATGGAGATCTTGCTATGTTGCTCAGGCTGGTCTCAAACTTCTGGCCTTAAGCAAGCCTTCTAACTCAGCCTCCCAAAGTGCTAGAATTACGGTCACAGCACCTGGCATAACTTTTTATTTAAAAAAAAAAAAAATTACAACGAAACAGTTTCCTTTTCAAAGGAGACCAGAACATTTTATCTGTACTAGGCTATGGACAGAAAACACATGCTATATATATTAGGGGATTTTGCCCACACTAATTTTTCAGGATTAAATCAGGTATCAGAAAAATTGAGAAAAGTATATAAATAGATCCTACTTGTCATTGATGACATTATTAGATCATTGAAATTTCCTTCCTCTTTATTTTTTTTGTCCTTCCTCTTTAGAAGCTCAAATTTCAGACCTAGCAATATTCTAGGAGAGTTTAAGCAGTTTATTCACCATGTTATAGAAAACTACTTGGAAAGAAATAGCTCCTTCAAGTCTTTCTGCCAGGACTTCATATATTCCAAGAAGAACTTGCCCTTCTCAATGCTGTGGTATTAGGTTTTATATATTTTTTTCATTTTTAAAGATCAAGCTTTATTTTAATTTCTAAGGCTGTACTTTTAATTTTGTAGAAGTAATTTTTAAAAAAAAAAAAATTGTTAATTCCTCAAGCATATAAATCCAATAAAAGTGGGGTTTTAGGGTATTTTATCACTGAGGTGTTGCTGTGGCTCAAGGAGTAGGGTGCCCGCCCCAGATGCTGAGGGTGGTGGGTTCAAACCCAGCCCTGGCCAAAAAACTGCAAAAAAAAAAAAAAAAAAAAAAAAAAATGAGGTGTTGCTTTAGGACAGAGCATGGCCCTTTCTCCGAGAGAACACACTACCTGGTAGGTGGAAAGCGGCTCTACAGCTGCTATAAAGAACAGTTACAGCTGCCATTGGATGTGTGTCAGAAATGGGCTTCGCCTTGAATTAGAAAATCCCCCCAGGCTTCCTGGGTTAAACTCTCTAAATGCATGAAATATACTTACATTCTGGAAATCATTAACTTCAATTGCTTCTTCAGCTCCACTTCCCATTTTAAAGGTCTCTAAGTTGTTCCCAGCATCTATTTCCATTGACCCATCTTGTAATTTCCCATTGATACTCATGGTGTAATGGACATTGTAAATCTGGAAATGAACAGAAGAGTTAGTGATGCTTTCTCTTTGAACAATTCCGGGCTTATCTTTAGACCTGCTGTGTACGAGGTAGCTTCCCTATACAGGGGATCATTTTTAATAGTAATACATTTATATGGGAGCACTTAATTCATACAACAATCATTTAATACAATGATTTCTTTAAGGCTGGGTGTGGTGGCTCATGCCTATAATCCTAGCACTTTGGGAGGCCCAGGTGGGTGGATTGCCTGAGCTCATAGGTTCCAGACCAGCCTGAGCAAGAGTTTGAGGTTGCTGTGAGCTTTAACACCAGGACACTCTACTGAGGGCAATAAAGTGAGACTCTCACAAAATAAAAAAAAGAAAAACAACCAAACAAAACAATGATTTCTTTAAAAATACCTTAAAAGTAAAACCTTTGATAGTATCTGATATTTATTCAAATAGCTCAATGATTTGCAATCCTGGCTGGACATTAGAAGGACTTGGGTGGACTCTCAGGGTACTATACATGGGTTTTACCCTAGACTGATTAAATCAAAACCTGTTGGGATGGTGCTTGGACATAGGTCTTTCTTTCTAAAGCTCAATTCTATTATGCATCCAAGTTGAGAACCATTGCTGGATAAAGAAAATTGAGGAGGCTCCCAGCTGAACAAGTGTGCAGTGGTGGCGCCTCAATTTTGACATTTTTTTAAATCCTTTGGTCAAGATTCAATGTAGAGTGTGGCATATAGTGAGGTCTGTGGACAACACTAGGAAACACTTGATAAAGAGCAGACCTGCAGAGAGCAAGATCAATGTGCATATCTGTTCCAGCTCAGAACGGTAGTTACTTTCTTAACGACTTTATGGGACAGTCATATGGTACTGGAGGGCATTTTGTTATAATGAGACATGTGGGGTGTGGGAGGGGAGGGGACCCAGTACTGCAGAAAACCACTGGTCCAGGAATCAGAAAAACACGTGGCTACTCCACTTCCCCCTGGGCCTTGGAGCTGCTGCGAATGTAAAATGAAGAAGTTGAACCTGACAGGTGGTTTTCACCTGTGTCCTTAGAGCCCTGGGGCATCACAGGTATGGCCTAGCAGGGAGGGTAGGACTGGGAGGCTCTTTCTTCTCTACCTGCCCACAGTCTAAGCAGGGCAGTTCTGCTTTTTCTCTGTTTGATACATTGCATTTCTGAATAACATTTTGTTAGAAAGAAAAATTCCAACACTTGAAAAATATTTTTAAGTTTGCCACCAATTAGCTGATTTAAAGGGCTCTCTTAGCTTAGACATCTGATTACTGCATTGGTTTAAAAATAATTCCCATGTTGCTCAAGCTCCGCGTGCTGCCCCCCTGCCAGACCTTTCTCTGTGTGGCAGAGCAAGGAGACGGGTTTCTTTTTTTTCTTCTCTTTTTTAGACTTAGAGGCATATCTGTATCTGTATATCTGATATATATGTTTTCCATATATGATATAAATTATATATGCATATGCACAGACACATATATACAAACAAGTATATATAAATCTTCCAAGGGGAAGGGATGAGAATGGATGAAAGATAGTTGCTACTTAATGTTAGGTCAGCCAGTCAAAACGGCACATAGCTCAGATTCAATGCCACTCTTATTTTTCTTCCTCATTATGAAGAGTGATTGCTACATGGACAAACACTGGAAAAAGTATCTGTTGTTCGTGGATCATTACTTGTAGAAAACTCATTACTACGGGACCCAAAGAGCATGATTTTATCAGCAGAGATAGAGAAATGGCTTTGCTATCCAGCTCCCTTTTAGGCGACAGCCTTTGTTCAGAGGGACAGAAAACACGGGCATCCTCTTTCAGCTCAAACATCTTTTGATGCCCCTCTTTCCCTCCCTCCTTCTGAGGAACTTACAAGCCTGCAGTCTGCTCTCCCCCAGGCCTGCCTCATCCTCAGAACCACATCTAGCAGTTCTGATTCAGTGGAGCTAGAGCAAAACCCACCAATCTCTTTTCACTCTGCTCCCCAGGTCCTTATGATCATCCAGGTTTGGGAAACCAGTTTTCTCTGGCAGGCCCACTACTCTCTTCAGGTTTGGAAAGCAGGCTGTGTTCTGTTCGGGGGCTCTCTGAGCCACTATGGGCGAGTGATGACTGTCAAAAGAAGCCTGGCAGACAACATAAGCTTTCACTGGCACAGGTAAGACAAACTCTTAGCAGTTCTTAAGGAGAGAGGATTGTAACACTAGAAGAACGGCCTGTGGGCCTAATTTCTCTTTCTTCCACTGCCATCCTTGCTACCTCCCCTACCACTAAGCTCCCTGACTAGGGGTTGCATCCTTAATAGTGTGGCTTCTTCAGCCCACCTATTATATGCTGTTCCCTCCCTGCACGGGGCAGCAGTAAGAAGCCTGTGCCCTCCTGAAGAGATGAGGGAGGAAATGGGGTAGGACACAGCCAACAGTGTTCAAGGTACCAGCTCTGAGCTGGACAGGGGGCTGGGCTGCTGGAGCAGCAATTCCATTATCTGCTATAAGTCCAATGGAGCTGTTGGCACCCAAGGCTATTTCTATCCAAGTACAATGAAGTTTATTATTTGCCAAAATTCTGCTCAATATGGTGCCTTTTACAGCCAAGGATATTTGCTAATGAGTTTTTAATAAGGTTTAGGTTCCATAAGATTAATTATATAATGTTTGGGAAAATGTCCAGAAAAATTAGTCTGAGAAGAAAAGCTCTAAGCAATGATCTCCTTCCCTCATCCCCTAGGGTGGGTGTAGTCATTTGTCTCACAAGGATAGAAATTTCTCATACTTCAATGCCTTGTTCCATTTACAATAATGTGGATGAAAAATGGCCACAATGTTTGACCCCTGATTATTGGTACTCTGGTGCTTCCTAGTACTCCAACTAAATTTGAGAATGCCTGTCCTAAGAGGATTTGCCCTGATGAAAGGAATAGGAGGTAAAGCACAGCTGGTTATCCTTTATTAACTAATATGGAAGAACCAAGGCACAGATAATCCCCAAAGAGTAGATAATCCATTTGATTTGACAAGTCTTTCTGTTTGACAGAGACATCCCATTTTGATTACGTTTTGTTTGGGCTGTTTAGATTTGTATTCAAGGAAAGCAGACCTGTGCATGTGCTGTGCACGGATGGTGCCAAATGTACTGCTTTGTGATTTGTTTTTCAGACTTAAGTAATATGGATAAGAACAGAACATTTTGGGGGGAAAAAACCAATCATAATTCTCTTCATTCTCCTGTCTGTATAGAAAACAGCGATAACTTTGTTGGCAATAAAACGTGACTCACTATTTCTCTCAACTCTTAAAATTTAATACTGCTCTCTTGAACCAGACAACCAACCATCTTGTGGTAAAGTAAAAGATATGAAAAAAGAGCCCTGCTTACTCAATATGATTGTTCAGTCTCCCTTTTTAGAAGCTTGTCAGTTAGCTGTGTTTGCCTTGGATAATTAAATGCCAAATGGCATTCATTTTAATATATGTCATAACCAGAATCCTTACCCCCCCCCCAAAAGCAAAGCTATCCCCAAATGGCCTATACCATTAAGGTTTTGTTATCTAAAAGATAGCATTTACATTCTAATACCGTAAAATTTCCCACAGGGATGACAATCTAAATCCTGCTATTAATGGAGATGCAGATATTGAAATCATTTCCATGTTCAGATCTGCTGCTTTCAAATATGAGCATCTGGCTCAGCTTCTATATTTAAAATACAAATACATTAAGGCACTTTTCAAATGCACACAAAATACAGTGCAATTCTGATCTTTTAAATCGATGCTTGTAAATTTGATATAGTCTCTAAAACAGACTCAATGCTAAATGGCATGCTTATCTACATTAAGTATTTGAGTTAAAAATACAAATTATGCAGTGACTGCAGAAGACATGATGTGTAAAATGGTTGAATTGCTTTCAGCACCATTTTCTGTAAGTACTGAAGTCGTTCATGCTTTGAATTTCATGGTGGGAGACAGGAGGAAAAAAAGCAGTCACTGATCCTCTGAGGATAGTGATTATGAAAGAGCTCTTTGTGTGTGACCTGGAGATGGAATTCTTTTCCATTAGTCGAAATAAGCTAATACTAGACCTGGCAGTGGTCATCAAGATAAAATGGCCCCTTTTACTTAGGTGAACACATTCGGAGTATTTAGAGAACACCCTGGAACTCTGCCCAGTCAAGTTAGAGGGAGTTTTTACACTCCTTGAGAGCCCATGGAGCTCTGTAACAAATAGTTGCACACAGAAAAAGTAGGACAGCAGTTAGTGAAACATTTACCATTAAATTACACGTGAAGACTAGGCCAGAATTGATTGTTGGAGAGATTTGCCACCTCTAAGGAAGTTAGACCATTGTTTTGTTGTTTGTTTTTAGAGGGAGAAGGGAATGTTAACGGGTAGGTAACAAAAACCTACCTCTTGACTCTCAATTAGAGTGTATTTAATACCTTTGTGCTAGACAGGCTTTCTCAGCTGGGAAAGGCCTTAGTGATCATTCCGTTCCATTTCTTCAAGGACGAGTAAACCGAGGTCAGAGATGTGCCCCCAAGGTCACATAAGTGCCTAATGTAAGTGCCGGTAGAGACCGGCGAGACGGTTTCCTCCAGCTGCTAGCTGCGTTCTTCACCATTGTGCTTTCACATCTTAAAACCCTGACCTGCTTTTCCACAAAGTTGTCCATGAACAGCAGGCAGCGCAGCGGAGGCAGGTGGAAGCAGGGACCAGGTCCCTCTCTGGGCCCAGTGGGTAGGGTCAGCCGGGCGCTGGGGCGAGTTGCGCCCCTGCAGACCAGCGCTCTGGCTCCCCCTAGGGGACGTTGTGCGGTGACACAGGACCCCGCAGCCCCGCGCACTCCAGGGCCGGCGCACCCCCCAGCCCTGCACCCCTCCCGACTTACGTGGTTGTCGCTCCCCTTCCAGAAGTAGAAGGCCCCGATGGCCCCGAAGAGCAGCAGGACCGCCCCGGAGATGAGGACCACGGCTCCCACCTTGAGCAGCCGCGCGGGGCTGGAAGGCTTCACCGTCACGGTGGCGTAGGCCTGCGGGCCGGGGCGGCAGAGGGGCCGCAGTGTCACCGGGTGTCACGTCCGCGAGCCCCGGGGCAGTGTCACGGTGTGTCACGTCCACGCCTCCCACACCGCGCGCCCCGGGGCAGTGTCACGGGTGTCACGTCCACGCCTCCCACACCGCGCGCCCCATGCCCGCTCCGGCCCCGCGTAGTGCCCGCAGGGAATGGGAGTCACGGTGCGGTGTCCCCGATGCTCCTCTGGGTGTCCTTTTTGCCGCGCTCCTTCCCGAAGGTTCTTTGTAGTCCAGGTGTGGACGTGCCAAGAGCAAACTTTTCTTTGTGTGGGGCCATGGGGGATCTGCACTCTGCGCCAGCCCAAGGTGTCCCCTCCATACCTGTCTATGGATTCCGTGTCCCCTGAACATCCATGCGCCAGGGGCACCGCCACCGTCCACCCTCACAGTTGGGACCCAATTTGACACCCCCACCCCCACCCACACACATTCGGTGGCACAAATCCTTGACTCACCCGCCAGCGGGGCTGGAATCGTGGGGGTCGTACTCACCGGAGGACTGCAAAACTCAACGTCTTCGGGCCCCACCAGGGCGATGGGCACTTTGTCGGAGTTCTCAGTCATGGCTGCGGCGGGAGGAGCGAGGCTCTCAGAGACTCCACGCGCGCCGCGGGCTCTGTCCCGCTGCCCCGACGTGCCTGGCACTTCAACGCAGCGCGCACACACGGTACACCGTCCCGCCTGGGCCAGCCCTGCGGTCCCACCCCTCCCAGCGCCTCACTGCCCTCCTCCCTTCTCTCCCGCCCCGGACGGCAGTCTGAGCTCCGGGACGCCCCTTTCCCCCACTCTCTCCTGTCTCCGGGATCCCAAACAACATCGCAGTAAATCTGTGTAAATCTGTGTAAGGGTGGTCTCAGCCCTCAGATCGGGAGGCTGACTTCTAGGAGCCCAAGATATGCTAAATGCAGGGCAATTAGCCATCCGTCCTAGGATCTCTTAGAATGTCAGAGGGCTCTGCTGCGACCCCTGGCTGGAGGCATTTCCTGCGTGGTCCAGCGAGGCAATGCGCTGAGAAGAGAGCATGGTGGGACAGGTGGATGGGGGACACCGACCTAAGAGTGCCAGGGTTAGGCCACCTGTACGTTGGCCTGACACTGTTCCATGGCCTGGAGCAGGGTCTTGGATATGGCCCCTTACTGGCAATTTCTGGGTGATGGTAGGTGGGAGGTGGGTTCAACCGCAACGAAAGTGAAAACTAAACAGAGGGGGCTGCAGGAAAGGCGCTGGGGACACCAGAATAAACGTGGCAAAGCACATACATGCCCCAAACACTGATGTAGCCAAAGAATAATACATACATACAGATGTGTATGGATATACGTATGTATTTTTTCTTTCAGAATGACACCTGCCAGGGCCAGGATGACAGGGTACCTCGTTTGGACCCAGGCTGCCTTAGTTTGTATTGGGCCTTCTGCGGGGGAGGCTGGCGCTGGGAGGTACTGAGGCTTCTGAAGACCACAGAGGGAGGTGGCACCGCAGGACTGCAGGGGAGAACTTGTTGAAGAATCAAATAGTGGAAAGACAAGGTTATGATGGGATGCTGATGAGAGCCGTGAGGAGGTGACAAGCGTGATGACCTGGGGCTGGGAAGGATGAGATCAGTGGGGGATGGATTTCCGCTGGAGAATTGGTGGAACTTAGCAATCCCTGGGCCTGGAGAGGCTGAGATTTCAGGCCCAGGAGCATTGGGAGAGAGTAGGAGCCTAATGGAGGTGAGGAAGGTGAAAGGAGCAATTTTTAGACGTGTTAAATTTGATGTGAGGACTTTTAAAAAGGCCACTGGACACATCCTGAACCTGCCTTGGACTCAGCTATGGTGGTGATACTTGTCTGCATGTCCCAGGTGCTTGGAAAACCTCCAGCAAGAGTTCCCAGGGACACTGCTGAGGCAAGAGTTCAAAGACTTCTTTTCCCAAGGGCATTTGTCAGAGGAATTTCAGTGAAAGAATAAGAGAAGTAGCAGTCAGGGAGGTGGGAGGTGATCCAAGATAAAGCAGCACATGTAATTTAAAAAGGAGAGTTCAAGAAGGAAAGGCCAGCAACCTCAAATGCTGAAATAAATAAGCACGGAGAAGGGCCTTTGGATCTCACAATTAAAGAAGGTTTGGGATCCAATAAAACAGTAGTTCTATTTGCTTTGGGCACAGAGGACATTGCAAAGGGTTAAGGAGTGACGAAAAATACTAGTAACTCATATCACAGACAAGGAACTCATTTTCTTTTTCTTTTTCTTGAGACAGAGTCTCACTATGTTGCCTTCGGTAGAGTGCTGTGATGTCACAGCTCACAGCAACCTCAAACTCTAGGGCTTAGGTGATTCTTTTGCCTCAGCCTCCCAAGTAGCTGGGACTATAGGTGCCTGCCACAATGATGGGCTATTTTTGTTGTTGTCCTCATTGTTGTGTGGCAGGCCCTGGCCAGGTTCACACCCGCCAGCCCCAGTGTATGTGGCGGTCGCCCTACCTGCTGAGCTACAGGCGCAGACCCAAGGAACTCATTTTCTTATGTAGAGTTTTCCTAGGAAAACTAACACCAAAAAATGTAATAGAAAAGTGAGCAAAGGACAGAACTGTTCTAGGATTTCTAGACTTGAATTGGGAGGTCAGCTTAGAACTCTTTGCTATACTATTAATGCATATAATTTTCAGGCATTTTTAGTTTTATTTTAATTTTATTTTTGAGAGTCTCAAGCTGTCGCCCTGGGTGGAGTGATGTTGCATCACAGCTCACAGCAACCTCAAACTCTTGAGCTCAAGCGATTTTCTTGCCTCAGCCTCCTTTGTAGCTGGACGGCCAAAATGCCTGGCTATTTTCTTTTGTTCTTGTTTGTTTTGTTTTGTTTTAGCAGGCCCAGGCCGGGTTTGAGCCCATTAGCCCAGGTACATGTGGCTGGCGCCCTAACTGCTGAGCTATGGGCACTGAGCAAAAGATAGGAATTTTAAAAGCGTAACAAATTAAATATTCTCTCATATATTAAATCCAAATATTAAATAATGCTATCAAATTATTTTAAACAACCAAAAGAAGAAAAGGAAAAAAAAAAATGAGTGAAGGATAGAAAACAGGCAATTCATAGAAGAAATAATAATAATGGTCCTTAAATGTAAGAAGAATGCTTGACTGCATCCATAAAAGAAATGCAAATTAACATTATGCTGTTTCACCTATCAGACCAGAAAAAATAAAAACAGTCGTTAAAACAATCTGTTGGCGGATTTGAAGGGAAATGAGGCCCTCCCGTCTACTGCTGTGGGTGAGTGAACTGGTACGACTTCTGTGGAGAGCAATTTAATTCCAAAATGCAAAATGCAATTTCATCTCTATGGATTCATCCTAAAGATGCACTCACAGGGTGGAAAAATCCTATATGTGCAAGAATACTCACTGCAGCATGTTTGTTAGAACAAAGGACTAGTAATATCCTCCATGTCCAGAGTAGAGAATTTATGGCACAGCCACACAGTGGGATTTTGGCAGCCTTTTAAAAGAATGAGGCAGCTTTGGACATATTGATGTAGAGCACTCTCTGAGACACTTTAAGTGAAAAAAGCAAAGGGGAGAAGGTGCGCATAAATGCTTCCATTTGTTTAAAGAAGTACAAACAAGAATATGTGCATGTTCGTGCCTTCTGGAAAGATAAACAGGATGCTGTTGGTGGGGGTTGGCTCTGAGGAGAATGTGGGGCCTGGGGAGATTGGTGCCAGGAGGATGCTTCACTGTTTACCTTCTGGAATGTTTTGAATTCTGTATCGTGAACACGCATTAACTATTCAAGAAATGAGTGAATAAAACACTAAATAACAGTGAGTGGGTGGGGAGGAAGTGAATGCCGCAAATGCAGATAGTTCTTTCAAGAATGTTGGCACCGAGGGGAAGAGGAACGCGAGGAGGAGAGATAAAGGGGGTTAGAGGATCAAGACAGGTCCCCCTCCCCAGGCCGGAAAGGTGTTTAAAGCTAAAGGCAGGGAGGACCACAAGCTGGGGAAGGAGAGGAGGGACTGAAAGCAAGCAAGCAGGTGAACCTTGAAGGACTGGCCGGCTATTTCTGTTGTTGTAGTTGTGATGGAAGGAGTGATGTGCGGACAGGTGCAGAGAGAGTAGGGGCTGAGGGAGGAGTCAGGGAAATTCACACCCTGGCCTCACTCTCAGCAAGTAGTACACAGGAGGCAGCCAATTGGCCAGTGAGAGAGGGGAGGGGAGGGGCGGAGACAGGTGGTATCTTCTGAGCACATTCTCCTCAGGTGGTGTATTTTTAACAATGTTAGGGCAGTATGTTTACATAAAAGAGTGATAAAAAGACAGGAATAAAAGCAGCAAGGGTGCAAGACTGAGAGGCCCACTACTGGAGTTTGAATGTGTCCCCCAAAGTTCATGTGCTGGAAACTCAATCCCCAATACGACATGTTGCGAGGTGGAGTGTTTAAGAGGCAATGAGGTCATGAGGCTCTGCCTTCATAAATACAGTTTTTTTTTTTTCTTTTTGAGACAGAGTCTCACTATGTGGCCCTCGGTAGAGAGCTGTGACTTCACAGCTCACAGCAACCTCAAACTCTTGGGCTCAAGCGATTCTCTTGCTTAAGCCTCCCTTGTAGCTGGTACGACAGGAGCCTGCCACAACTCCCAGCTATGTTTTTTTGTTGTTGTTTGTTTGTTTAGCAGGCTGGGGCCCGGGTCGAACCCACCAGCCTGGTGTATGTGGCCAGCGCCCTAACCACTGAGATATGGGTGCCGAGTCAATTAATGCAGATTTTATTTTATTTTATTTTATTTTATTTTATTTTATTTTATTTTATTTTATTTTATTTATTTTATTTATTTTATTTTATTTTATTTTATTTTATTTTATTTATTTTATTTTATTTTATTTTATTTTATTTTATTTTATTTTATTATTTTATTTTATTTTATTTGACAGGATCTTGCTCTCTTGCCCAGGCTGGAGTGCAGTGGCCTGATCATAGCTCACTACAGCCTCCAAATCCTAGGGTCAAGAGATCCTTCCATCTCATCCTCCCAAAGCGCTGGGACTATAGGCGTGCACCACCATGCTTGGCTAAGTTTTTTTATTTTTTGTAGAGATGGGGTCTTGCTATGTTGCTCAGGCTGGTCTCAAAATCCTGGCCTCCCTCCTTAGACTCCCAAAGTGCTGGGATTACAGGTGTGAGCCATTGTGCCCAGCAGGACTGTGTCTTATTTAGTGCTGTTCATACTGTTCACCATGGTAAGTTAATAAATGAAAAGGAAAGTGGTGCAAAGGAATCAAGTCATAGTTAATACAGAAAACCTTGCTGGAATAGTTCATGCTCCCTATTAATTGTCCCAGTGGAATTATGAATGATCAGTCTCCTTATGGTATGAACTAGTCATGTGGTCAGTAGCCATCACTTTTAGCTAAAAAAACAGAACTCATGGTTTGACAGAGGATTTTTGTCTTGCTTCCAGCCAGAAAAGGTTGAGAAACGTAGTTTGGATTCTTGACTATTAGAATCTGTGGAATATTTCAATGATTTGGGGCGGGTTAATGACACAGAAATGAATCACAATGATTAGAACCTGCGATCAGAGACCACAGTGATTACACAACATTTGGCATCTGAACAGTATGACCCTGCATTGTTAATTTGTGAATCCTAATCCTTCTTGTAAGACAGCAAGCTCCTCGCTTGTTGGGAACTGTCTTGTGTATCTTTGGATCTTTCTGTGTTTAATATGGTATGTTGAACATGGCAGGTCATTGGTAAATGTTTATTGAATGGCTAAATAGGGACTAAGTCAGTTACCTCCTTGGTGTCAAATAATTGCTCAGGGGAATGGATACAGAATATTCAGGAGCTTCAGACACTGTTCACAACAGAACAATTACCACCTGAGCCCGTTCACTGGGATTCACCTGGGTTTCCCCAGAGAATAGTGCATCCAATTAATTCAAAATGCCTCTCTTTAATGTGTCTTGCCTTGGAATCACCAAAGAGAATGGACCAAGCTGATAATTTTCAAATCCCATGTGTATGGATCTTTGTGATTTTCTCCAACTGTAAGCACCCAGATACTTTTTTGGGTCAATTGTAGGAAACTCTTTCTAAGAACAGGGACTGTGAAAACAGATAGGGGAAGCCACCTGAATTCTCTTTGGTGAAAGTAATAAAAATAGGAATGGAGAGAAATGGAGATGGGGAGCATTCTGGAGTCATGAGGTCTGACTCCTCTTTATCATTGCTGAATAGCTATGGAGTGTCAACCCACAGTGGGCACAGTAAGTGGGGAGGATCCCTGCACAGTGAGTTAATCCATATGCAAACACAGTGACCCCAATTGCTTTGCAATAGAGAGCCACATGGCCTGTGCCCTTAAAATACATCATTTGGGCAGCTGCCAGAGGGCTGATTTATCCCAGCTGGCCAGAAACAGCCCTGAGATCATCAGTGCTTTTGTTAATTGAGAGAGAAGGGCAGAGGAATCAAGATATTCCTGGGCACCAAGCATTCATTAGCCACCTGGCCTCCCTAAATTATGATCCTGCCATGATTTTCCCAGTGCGTCAACTGAAATTTTAATATTTGGAATGTATTAATAACTCGGAACATGTCATTTCCTAAATAAGCAATGCCCTTCTGGACTCATTGGAAAAGGGAGCCCAGAGAATGGTTGAACAGCATACATACTGGCTGCCCAGTGAGATGAGCAGTGTGGGGGTGACCCTAGAAGTTCTATCCACAAAGCAAATACAAACAGATGCGATGTATGAATGGACCTCTGGGTTAATGCCCCTGAATTCTATTCATTTGTTCTCATCACATAGCGTCCTAATAGGACCAGCTCCCAGGAAAAAAAGTGAAACAGATGACAAGAGCAGCTAGCAGTTCTAGAAAAAACTTATCACTCATAGCCAGTGTGCTATGGAGATTAAATGAGACCCCATGGGATACCTGCTTCAGAAGGGAAGGGACTTGGTCTGTCTTAGTTGTCTTTGTATCCCCAGCACTTAGGACAGTTTCTGGCACACAGTAGCTGCTGAATAAAACAGTTGGTGGCTGAAGACTAGTTGTGGTGGCTCACACCTGTGATCTCAGCACTTTGGAAGGTCAAAGTGTGAGGGTCACTTGAGGCTGGGAATTTGAGAACAGTCTTGAAAACATAGGGAGACCTTGTCTCTATAAAAATTTCAAAATTAGCTGGGCAGGGTGGTGCATGACTGTAGTCTTAGCTACTCAGGGGACTGAGGTGAGAACATCAGTTGAGCCCAGGAGCTTGAAGCTGTAGAGTGAGTTATGATGTACTCTAGCCTGGATGACAGAGTGAAACCCTATCTCAAAAAAAAAAAAAAAAAAATTGTTGAATGAATGAGTTACCTGTTTAGATGAAGTAGTTGAGGTGTGGCAAAGTTAGTAACCTGCCCGGGTTGTACAACTGTAGAGAGTGACAGAGCCAGGATTCCCAACCTCATCCCCAGTCCTCAGGCATCTTCTTGTCCCAGGTGCTCAGAGCATCATCAGTCTAATTCAGGTCTGTTTCTGTTTATGTTCCATCCTCCACAGTTAGCCGTCTTGTGGACTGAATGTCCATGTTTCCAAAAATCCATATGTTGAAGCACTAACCCCTAACGTGATGGCATTTGGATATGGGGCCTCTGGGAGGTAATTAGGTTTAGATGAGGTTATGAGGGTGGGACCCCCATGATGGATTTGTGCCTTTTTTTCTTTTTATTTTTTTAAGAGATAAAGTCTTGCTTTGTTACCTAGGCTTGAGTGAAGTGGCCTGGATCATAGCTCACTGTAGCCTCAAATTCCTGCTCTCAAATGATCCTCTAGGACTATTGGCATGTACCATTATGCCTGGCTAATTTTTCTAATCTTTATAGAGACAGGGTTTCACCATGTTACCCAGACTGATCTCAAACTCTTGGCCTCAAGTGATTCTTATGCCTCAAGTGATTCTTATGCTGGGATGATAGGCGTGAGCTACCATGCCTATAGTAAGGAAATGACTCTAGACCTCCCCCATGTGAGGACAACAAGAAGGTGGCTCTTTGCAAGCCAGGAAGGGAATCCTTACCAGGGAACACATCCGTTGTCAACTTGACACTGGAATTTCTATCCTCTAAAATTGTATGAAATAAATGTTTGTTGTTTAAGCCACTCAGTCAATGGCATCTTTTTTTTTTTTTTTTGTTTTTTTTTTTTTTTTTTTTTTCAGTTTTTGGCCGGGGCTGGGTTTGAACCTGCCACCTCTGGCATATGGGGCCAGCTCCCTACTCTGTTGAGCCACAGGTGCTGCCCAGTCAGTGGCATCTTGTTATACATCCTAAGCAGACTAAGACAACCCTTGAAGCTCACTTATCAGAATTTACCTATCCTGGATCCTATTCATTTAGGGCTCTGCTTTCTGCCATTTAGCAACAGCTGGTGATATGAGCAGCTTCCTGCATCCCCGTTCTGCTCCCGGACCTCTCCAACATTGTGTGGTAGGTCAGAGTTTATAAAGAGTTCACATACATGATTTCACATGATGCTCAAAACCAACTCATCAAACAGGCAGATAGTCATTATTCTCCCCTTTTTATAGACAAAAAACCTGATTCTTGGTAAGATCAAGTGACTTACCATGACAACACAGCAAGGACTAGGACTCAGGTTCTCTGCCTCCCTCGCCCAGGGCCCCCTCCTCAGAACCACCTCGTGGATAACATAGTGTGACGTTCATTCAAGAGCAGGTTGCATTGTAATTGGAACCTGGGTGAGGAGGCATGATGTCAACTGAAACAAATGACTCTCCTGTGGCAGCATTTTTGGCAGATGAGCTCAGAGATTTTGAGTTAGCAGATATCTCTCTTACCTCTAGGCCTGGGGGAGGATCATTCTGAAAATCCTTAGAGCTGGCACACAAGTGTACTTGTCCAATCCATCAGTTCTCCCACCTTGTGATCTTCAAATTCCATCTAAGAAGAAATGTCACCTGAATTCACACCCTTCCAGCCATCCCTAGTTCCTGTCCCCACATCTCCACACATACCTCAGAGCTTCATCCTGTGTGCCTGGACTATTGCTGTGGTTTCCTAATTGGATCCCTGCTATAACTGCACTGTCTGGGACATCTCCCACATCCCACATTGGGGCCCAACTGATACGCCTGGCAACAAATCCAACACCACCCTCTTGCCTAAAAACCAATGTTTTTAGGAGAGCTACCAAAGGAGAACATGGCAGACTTGGAAAAGAGAAAGATAATAGAAGTAAGAAAAATCTTTGGGGAAGACTTGAAAATTATTTTATTCTTTGAAAAAATTGTCCTTTTACTTTCTCTTAGGAAATAAGCTCAGTGAGAACAAGATTTTTTTTTTTTGTATTTATGGCACAAATTTGTTAGACATGCACATCTAGACATTAGATAACATGCAAAAGAGTAACACACATGGTGTTCATTCTGCTAAGGCCTTGGGTCTTTTGTGTGTCACAAAATTTAAATTAGAATCCATTTAAATTCATTTTAAAAGTGTATATCAATTTCTGACTCCAAGGAAATAATCCAAAAGAAGGGAAAAATCAATAAAAATAATCTTTGTGGAGTAATTCATAATAAAGAAAATCCAGAAACAAGTTAGAAGTGATAGTTAAGTAAATTACATTGTGTCAATTTGATGGACTACCATACAGTCACTAAAAATCATAATTATGCAGACTGCATAGCATCATGAAATGCTTATGTTAAGCATGCTAAGCGGAATAGCAAATTGCACAGATACTTGATTACAACTCTAAAAATCATGTTTACATGTGGGCAAGGACTGGAAGCAAGAAGAATGAAAACAGATGATTAGTGTGGCTGGTGGGATTGTGGGGGCTTCCTCTTCTTTTTGAATTTGTGTTATGTTTATCACGTCGTTTGTGCCATTTTAAAAAGATGCTGTTCAGCCTTTCAGGGACCACTTTCGAGATTGTCAGTCCCAGGAAGGCACGTAAACAGCAACAAGAGCCACAAATCCCGATTATACCTCACCGCTGGGTCTCTCCTGGGTGCCCTGCTCTGCTGGTGGGAATTCTGTGATCCGGCCTGAGCATGGCTGTTGGCACAATTGTTCCCAAATAGAACGTTGCTGCAGAAACTCAACCATGAGATAAATATTTATATATAAATATGATCATTCTCACAGCCATTTGCCAGTTTTTTTTTTTTTTTTTTTTCATTTAAAAACAACTCAAGAACAGGCTGAGAAACCATTCGCTCCTGGTGGTGTGGAGGGAATTGCTTATTGAGGTAGAAGTTTGAACTAGAAAATCTCAAAGACCTGAGGACTCCCACCAACTCATGCTTTATGTGGCCTTTACACACACACTGGTGAGGCTGTCAGCTATTCACAGCCCTTTAACCACGCCAGGCAGATAGGAACCATCATTGAAGGAAGCCCACACTGGATAGATGGGCAGGCTTTGGACTCAGGTAGTCCTGGGGCCACTTCCCAACTGTCTTACTGACAAGCTCTGTGACTGTGAACAAGTTACTTATCTCTTTGAACTTAGGTAAGTCACTTGTAAAACTGGGACATCAAAACCTATGTGTGCACCCAGAAAGTGTGCATTGTAACTTTGATTTAAAATGTACAAAAGCAAATTATGTTACCAAAAGCTGTGTACCTTTGTAATATTCTGAAATTAAAAAAAAGAAAAACAATCTATCCCTGAAGGCTGTTGAGAACATGGAAATGAGCTGATATGCAGAGATGGCAAGTGAGAGGGCCCTGCTCCAGTAGGTACTGACTTAAAGGGAGACTCACTATAGCCACTTGCTGAAGCTGATGGGCGCTAACACATGGAAGCACAGGAAAAGTGAGTTTTAAGTGGGGGTTTAAAGGAGCATAGCAAGTACATGAGAAACGGAAAACTGCTGATAGCGTATGCTGTGACATAAAGGAAAAGCTGAGAGTTACTGCCAATTTACAGATGGTGCAAATACTGGTGCTCTTGGGAGCAGCTGTAGCAAAAACAAACGTGAGCAATCAAGAGGCTCCTAACTTTTTATTTAATTGCAAAAAAATCAAATACATAATCTGAGAATCATCATAGGCACCTGCTCTACCTTCTCTTTCCAAGTTGAGATCTCATCTGCAGCAACGAGATCAGCCTTTTATGCTACATTTCAAAGAGGAGCTTTCCTAATAAGCTGGCTTCTCAGATTGGTGCCAGCCACATGTATCATGTGAGCTACTTTCTGTTTTCGAGCCCCAGCACTTCTCTTGGGACCAAGATTTCCATTGACATTGAGATTCTGTATTAATTCAAAGGATATCTAGATAGTTACATAAGAATTAGATAAATAAAAACAGAAAAACTTAGGACTTTTGTATCACAACATTAAGGGTCTTTTTTTCCCCCCTCGCCCCTGCCTTTACTTTGTCTAGGGAAAGAAAAAATGTTGAAAGGAAAAGTGGCACCTATTATTTTGTATAAAACTTAAAAAGCAATAAGGCATTTTGATTTCCCAAAAGTATACCTTTCTAATATTTCAGGAATGTGGGAAACAAACTAATGAGCATGTTGCATGAAAAGATTAAATACAGTATATGGTATTTTCAGAATCAACAGAAAACCTAGTGGGCATTTATGGCATCTGAAGATTGGTTTTATGAAATCTACTGAGCCAAGTTTTGTGCTAAATCCAGATCTTGGAAAAGATTTAGACAGAGGCACTATTCATAGCACTTGGGGATTTGTGTGGAAACAGCTCACAGATTTTCTGACAACCTTGTCTTTCGATTCAGATGAATGAAGCACTATTGTTTGGTCATGAGGAACTTTAATAAAATACGTTGTCACCAAAGCTGTTTCTCATTGGGTGCAAGTATGTGGAAATGACAGTCTTTAAATTTTGCTTGAAAAATGAAATTATACTGGAAACCAAAATCAATGCCAAAATAAAGTTAACTTTAAATTAAAAAAATAAGAAAAGTGACAGAATGCCAAATTAGAACTAATCAACTTTGGGCTTTGTAAGTAGATACATTCTTGTCTACCCCATTGGACCCTGATTGGGATTACTCCAAAAGGTGTACAGGACAACTGGGTATTTTGTAGATAGCCATTTAACTATAATGATGTTTGATACAACCTTACCCACATGTTTATAATTCAGTGTAGCGGCCTGGTGGAGGGCTTAAGGATGGTATACTAATCCATGCACACTTAGATTTTCTAAAAACCATAGCTTTTCTTGGGTGGATCTAAAATTTCAAATATTGTGCTGTATACAAACATGCTTGTCTCAGTCTGTTTAGTGTTGCTGTAAAAGAATACCTGAGGCTGCATAATTTACAAAGTAAAGAGGTTTATTTGGCTCACAGTTCTGCAGGCTATATAAGAAGCATGGTACCCGCACCTGTTTCTGGTGAGGGCTTCAAGTTGCTTCCACTCATAGAAGGTGACACAGAGCTGGCATATGCAGAGACCACTGGCAAGAGAGAGCGAGGAGGGAGCTGCCTGGCTCTTTTTGATAGCCAGTTCTCATGGGAACAAATAGAGTCAGGACAGGCCAATCTATTCACCCATGATACAAACACCTTCCAGTAGGCCCACCTCCAAGACTAGGGATCAAATTGCAACATGAGGTTTAGAGGGTCAAATATCCAAATGATAGCAACATGTCTGTGTATTAAGATTTCTGCAATTTCTTTTTTATTTTTTTTTTTTATTAAATCATAGCTGTGTACATTAATGTGATCATGGGACACCATACACTGGTTTTATAATATATACCATTTGACATATTTTCATCACACTGGTTAACATAGCCTTCCTGGCATTTTCTTAGTTATTGTGTAATCCCACCAATCACCCTCCCTCTGTCCATCCTCCCCCCTCCCGCCCCTCCCTCTCCTCCTTCCCCATATTCTTAGGTTATAACTGGGTTATAGCTTTTATATGAAAGCTATAAATTAGTTTCATAGTAGGGCTGAGTACATTGGATACTTTTTCTTCCATTCTTGAGGTACTTTGCTAAGAAGAATATGTTCCAGCTCTATCCATGTAAACATGAAAGAGGTAAAGTCTCCATCTTTCTTTAAGGCTGCATAATATTCCATGATGTACATGGAATTTATGCAGTTTCTAAGACATCTTTTATTTGTACATCAGTTTAAATTGAGTGTTGGGTGGACTACTGCTCCAATATCCATGGAGCTAAAAGAATTAAGGTACAGCTCAAGGACATGAAGGCCTTCAAAGTATTTAGCCCAACAAGTGCCAGTCAAAGGAGAATAAAATTTATTTCTCCATTTTCTTCAAGGGTAAGAAGTTCAGCAGAAAGTGTAATGGATTTGTAGTCAGAAGACTGGGGTTTGACTTCTAGCAGAAAGAAAATGAGGTTTGGGATCTGGTATGTGGGTATTGTATGGACCAATCTTAGCAACAATGAAATCTCAAAAGGAAAACATTGTCACTACTCAGAGCCTTGGTTTACTTTGAGAAATGAGCCCACTAGTAATTGTTCTCACAAGACTGTTGAGAGCGTTCCATGGGATATGATGCATTTGAAAGTGCTTTTTATTAAGCAGGGATCTCCAGCCTATTTGGCACCAGGGATGAGTTTCATGGAAGAAAACTTTTCCACAGACCAGGTGGGATGGGGGAATCTGATAGGAGGTGGTGCTCAGGTGGTGACGCACATGAATGAGTGATGGGGAGTGGCTGTGAATACAGATGAAGCTTCCCTGGCTTGTCTGACACTCACCCTCCCGCTGTGGGGCCCAGTTCCAACAGGTCACAGATCCTGGACTGGGGTGTGGGTGGAGGCATCGGAGACCACAGTTGTAAACTACTGATAGGGAGTTTCAGGTTCTTGGTCACAGTGATTTGAACCAATCAAAGGAACACAGATCAGTGATAAGACAGGATTTATTCACAGAAACAAAGAATACAAAAACTACAAGACCCAAACCGGCTGGCAGAGAGAACCCAGGTGGGGAACAAGCTCTCTTGCTCCCTCTCCAAAGTCTGTCCTTGGGCTCTCTGCTCAGGGATGTAAGTAGTAGCAGGGGGTAGTTTTGCCAGGAACTCAATGTTTACTTTTAGGGCTTGGGTCTTTATCAGTTACAGCCAGCTGTCCAAGGAACTCTTAAGCCTTGGAAACTTACATGAAATCCACCAGTCAGAAGTGTACAGGGAGGAGACAGCAGGGCACCAGTGTCTCCCCCACAGGTGTCTGGACCTTTGGCTCTTGGAGCCTCCCAGGACCCCCCTGCCTGCCCCCCCCCCCCCAGCTCGCTGGTTCCCCTGCTAGCTACAGCTGCACCAACACCACCAGGGCTAAGGCAGCAGGTCTTGGTGCCACCTGTCCTGCATCAGTACTATACTAGTTTAGCCGTTACTCTTAATAATTATGTGACCTTGGACAAATCTCTTCATTTTCCCAAGCTTCAGTTTCCTTCTCTGTAAAATGAAACAATAATGGCAGGCCTATCCACTTCATAAAGGCATCTTACAGTCCAAATGAAATCATGTGAAAATACTGGGAAAACTGCAAAATACATTATTGTTCTAGCAACTTTTCTGAATTATTCAAAAATATTCAACTGGAATTGCCTTGGGTATTATCCACTTTGAGATGATTTAATGATTTCTATACCTTGTTGTGTGCTGCAGTTCATTCAGTTTGATCTTCAGGAGATTTCCAAGATTTTAATAATCCTTTACATAGTCAAAGGCATAATTATAATTTCATGGTTTGACAAAGCAATGTTCTCATGTTACCACGAGAATTGTGTTCAACTACTTCCCAGGACAATCCCCTCTTGAAATCTGGGCCATTCAATACCCACCTTTTCTCCTTTTGATGTTGATACCTTTTCTGTTTTCTAATCTATTGTCTGCTGTAATAATATCCATCTGACACATACTAGGGAGCCAGCCCTGGGTCCCTCATGGCTCTGTTCATCTTTTGCAAATCCAGAAGAGATGGTCCCTTGTGGAAGCTTGGCTTTAGTTAGACACAATATTTGTAGGACAGAAGAGGAGCCTCAGACACACCATGGAAGCAGACACATTAGGAATACTCCAGCTACTTGGAAGGCTAAGGCAGAAGGATAAATTGAGCCCAGGAGTTTGAGGTTGCTGTGAGCTATGGTGATGCCACGGCACTGTAGCCAGGGCAACAAAGTGAGACTCTGTCTCAAAATAAATAAATAAATAAATAGAGATAGATAGATAGATAGAGAGAGAGAGAGAGAGAAAAGCAAAGAAGAGAAAAGCAAAGAAGAGAAAAGAATACTCCTATACGGACAGAATTTAAGCAATTGCATTAATGTATCAATGTGCATCCTTGAAGAAAAACCTCTTCTTGCTGTGCAACAACATTGTAGCCTTTGAGGCATTTTATGAGCTTTTCAGAGCCAATGTACCATGATGTTCACATAAGAACCAACATGCCTTGAAGGTTTCTGTGATTGCTTTTATTTGGAGAGTGTGGGCTCAGCCCAGCTGAATACACACTCTTTCTTTAGAGAGAAGCCCAAAGACAGACACTGTTGACATTATCTTTACAATTTCAAATAAGACATTCCTTGGTGAAAGGAGTCTCATTCCTATCCCAAGATCTATCAATTTTGTCTCCCAGCTGGTCTTTGCGTTTCACAGGGGATGTGAGCTCTGCTGCATCTCTGCCAAGCCTTTCCTTAGCAGCCTCTCACCTAATCAAATATGGACGAAAAGATTTTTCTTTTCTGGGAGATTTTGACTTCCAAAGAATAACTAGTGGGTTTAAAGGCCAGATGAGCTGATACGACAAATTCAAGGATGGCATCTATTTTTCATATTTCTGTGTGCAAAGCTCCCAAATGAAAAGCAGAAAATGGCCACTTTGGTTAAAAATTGAGAATGTGAAGTAGCACAGAGAGGTAAGTCTGTCTAAAAAGTAAAATCAGGACACAAAAAAGAAGGAAATAACAAAGCAGATACCCCGAGGTAAGAGGAAAGGGCGGCACAGATAAAGATGTGTGTGTGTGTGTTCATGCCTTTGCACACATGTTCATGCAGTTTGTGTTAACAGGGAAGAGGCAGAATAACATAGTGGTCAGGACAGGTAGTCTTGTGTCGAATCAGAACACAAATTATTTAACTTCTTTGAGTCTTAGTTTTTTCATCTTCAAGTCAGAGAAATAATAGTACCTATTTGACAGGATTGTCTTGAAGATTAAATAAGATATAAGGTATATAAAGCACAGAAAGTATATGGCATAAAGCAAGCCTTCAGCAAGTAGTAGTTATTGTATTATCCCCATTCATTTCCTATCTCTACATATTCCCCATGAAGTTAAGCACTGCAAAGGTAAAATGAAGGTACCCACTGACATTCGGGCATTGAGATTCAATTTCCCCCCTCCTACCATCATAAGAGGGAAATGCATGTCCTTAGTTTTAAGAATTTTTCTTGTACTTTTTTTTTTTTTGAAATATATTTTGAATGGTCATTTATTTCTTTTCTGTTTTCCATTCAAAATTCTAATTTCTGTGAGCTTTTCACAACTTTGTCTTCTTGTTTGATTCTGCCTTAATAGTTCTTGTTCTCAAATGGTTCTTAAAAATAGCATTTGATTTCAGTTTCATTGCTGTAACATATTCTTATATCTGTGAGGATATTAATTACAGTTCTGGAAGTTTTCTTCTCCTCCCCACATCGCCTTCCGAGCTGCTTTGTCCTGTGTGATGGTTTTGGTCTCTTTTTTCCTGAAGTGGCTTTCCTCAGATGGTGGGTATCCTTGGCCATCAGTCTGTCATATTTAAGCATGAGCCCCTGAAAAGCTAGACGGAAGGTTGGTTTGCATGGGTAGGACTAGGAACTGGTGTGGTCAATCTTGGGGATTTGGCTTGTTATTGGGAACACCCAAGTATTTTTTTTTATTGATGCTTTTATGGGTTTCAATGTACTGATTTGATATTCAATGTGAAATGCTTACATCAAATAAGTAACACATCTATCACAGTTATACTCTTTTCTTAATGGTTTTAAAATGTACCGTTGCATCATGCATATTAGGTGAAGTCCCAAGCATCTTTATCTGTGGAACTTTCTCTTGGGTCTGCCACTTTTCTCCAAGAAGGGTCCTTCATACAACGTATACTCTTGTCTTGAGGCTTCAAATTTAGTTCTAGCACTAGGGGGGGCAAGAAGGGAAGCGGGCAGGAGGGGCTCTCCATTCAGCTTGCCGTATTTTCTTATTCTTCTGTTCTAAGAGGCATCTCATCTTGTCCTCACCTGTGCCTAAGTTCCAGATTCTTTTTTTTTGAGACAGAGCCTCACACTCAAGCTGTCGTCCTGGGTAGAGTGCTGTAGCGTCATAGCTCACAGCAACCTCCAACTCCTGAGCTTAAGCGATTCTCTTGTCTCAGCCTCCTGAGTAGCTGGGACTACAGGCTCCCGCCACAACGCCCGGCTATTTTTTTTTGGCTGTAGTTGTCATTGTTGTTTGGCAGGCCGGGGCTGGATTCAAACCCATCAGCTCTGGTGTATGTGGCTGGCACCCTAGCTGCTTGAGCCACAGGCGCCGAGCCTAAGTTCCAGATTCTTGCTGATTTTCCCCACAGTGGGGGAAAGGCTGTTATTTGGGTGTTTGCTCTTTTCTTCTTTTGCTTTGTGTATTTTTAGCTCCTTAATTTCTTTTTGGTGTCACTTTTAAGAGGAAGTGAAGATTAATACCTGTGTTTATTTAATCAGAAGCCCACTCATGGGCTTTTAACAATGCGCAGGCACACATGCACCATCCTTGAAGATTCTCTTTTGGGAGCCTGGGTGAGATCTGGACATTCCTGCATGGGATGGGCTCTGCAGGAGGCTGATGGAGTGAGCGGACTCTGTGGCCCACTGCGCCCAGTGGAGGGTGGTTTTGAATATTTGTCTCATGCATAGTTGGCTTTTCTCCTCACTGAAAGCACAGCGGTGGAAAACAGGTTTGAAAAGCATTCATTGGGTGCTTTCAATGTCCCTGCAACTGTGTTAAAGAGTCTTTTAGAGTGCAGATGATTGAATCAAACAGATTTGGCTGTGAATTTTTTGGCTGATGAAATGGATGGTGGGAAAGGTAGGATCATGCACTGTATGGCTTTCCAGGTTTTCCACCGACAATTTTTTCCACATGTTGGCTTCATCCTGCATGAGGTTAGAACCGTTTCCATTGTCAGAATTGGTCTTGCAGCTTTATAGATTCAAGGTCAGACGCTAAGGGGCTCTCCCTCCCACCCTACTATTTGCATTCCTGCTAAGACCACTGAGTGGCCTCTTTGGGGCAGCTTTTATCCCCTGGCCAATCGTGCTAAGCAAGGCAGGATATTGGAGGATGATGGCAGCTTCAGATCTTCTAGTGAATGGGAAGGGGAGGGATGGTTCCTCTAAGGTTGAACCTGAGAAGAGAAGGGGAAAATGGTTATTTTCAAAAAAAGGAAGGGTTTCTAGGCAAAGAGAAAAATAAATGCGTTATAGTTCACTCCTTTGGCTACTTAGTGCCTGGGTGTGAAGGTGTACAAACTCAAACCTCCCCACATTTTTTCTGAGGCATTTCTAGAAACGTCTTATCCAATCAATGGAAGTATCCCATGGAAAAATTACATATGTACTTTCCTCAGCATTTGGAAATGTTTCAGGGACATGCCCAACTGCTATCCACCATTCCACATCTTTTGCGATGTCCATGCTTTTCCGTCAGTTCCAGAAGTAGCTCCTTAGGATCCTGAAACTTGTAGGCAATGTGATACATTTAATTGTTCTCAATTTGCCCAAGCGCCTAGAGCTCCGGTCTCAATGGGCAGGGTCCCCAGACACAGGAGGTAATCGGTTAACAAACAGCTTAACTGATTTTTTTTTTTTTTTTTTTTTTTTCCAGACAGTATCACTTTGTCGCCCTTGGTAGAGTGTGTGGCCTCATAGCTCACAGCAACTTCAAATTTTTGGGCTCAAGTGACCCTCTTGCCTCAGCCTCCCAAGTAGCTGGGCATATAGGCACCCACCACAATGCCTGGTTATTTTTAGAGACAGGGTCTCACTCTTGCTGAGGCTGGTCTTGAATTCCTGAGCTCAGGCAATTCACCTGCCTCGGCCCGGCCTCCCTAAGTGCTAGGATTACAGGTGTGAGCTACTGCACCCAGCGAGCTTCACTGATTTTTACCAAAGATTGCCATCAGAGGGAAGGATCCTGACTGCCTTCCCCTTGCTATTCTGGTTTTCTGTTGCTGTACGACAAACCACCCCAAAGAGTGGGTAAAGCAGTAACAATCATTTCTCTTCCTCATGACTCTGGAAGTCGAAGGGGCTCAGCCAGGCAGTTCTCACTCATGGTCTCAGATGGCACTGAGGCTCAGCTTCTTTTACAGGCTCCTGCACCCCCGAAGGGGCTGCCTGAGCTGGGGAGACTCTTATCAGCTGGGGCTCCCGGGGCAGCTCTCTCCGTGGGTCTCTGTATGGCAGCCTCAGGGATCTGAATTTCTTATGTGGAGACTTGAGGCTCCTCAAGTGAGAGTTCCAAGAGAAACTGGCAGCAGCTCCATGCCTTTTTCTTTCCTAACCTCACAAATCCTATGGTGTCATTTCTACCACATTCTGTTCTCCCAGACCTGCCCAGTTTCAAGGGGAAGGGCACAGGGAGGGACTCTACCTCTTGATGGAAGGAGAGTTGAAGAATTTGCAGACATGCTAAAACCCCCATACCTTCCTCAACTCAGCTAGATCCACATTTTAGGTTATGTCACTTTAAATATCATACATCTGTCTTTTACAAGATTCCTTTGGTTGCATGTGACATAGCCACAATTCAAATTAGCATATGGCCAAATCCAAGACGGACAGGTTGACATCTGTATCTCTGCTTCCTTTTAGAGAGTCCCAGTGACTCGCTTAGGATACATGACCATCCCTGAACCAACGATGGTAGTTTCCAGGTATGCACCGTGCTTGACATAACTTGGAATGGGTGGTCACCTCTTCATTAGTCACCATTATCAAGGTCATGTAAAGGCAGCAAGTCCCGTCTGGAGCCATGATGAAGGTGTGGAAGGAAGAGTAGTTCCCTGGAAGAAAAGGAAGGTCAAAGAAGAAGGAGGGTAGGGGACTGGCTGGACAACACGACTTCCCTCAACCTGTACATCTATCAGCTCCTTTCATTACAGCAGGAACCCACCATGAGGCAGGCATTACTGTTACTGCTTTTTTTATTTTTGTTTTTTAATTATTTTTTATTAAATCATAACTTTGTACATTGGTGCATTTATGAGGTTCAGGGTACCACTTTGATATGCAATGTGAAATGCTTACATTGAACGAAGTAACACGTCCATCACAATTATACTCATTTCTTTTTTTTTTTTTTTTTTTGAGACTGAGCCTCAAGCTGTCACCCTGGGTAGAGTGCCATAGCATCACAGCTCACAGCAACCTCCAACTCCTGGGCTCAAGCGAGTCTCCTGTCTCTGCCTCCCAAGTAGCTGGGACCACAGGCGCCCGCCACAACGCCTCGCTATTTTTTGGTTGCAGCCGTCATTGTTGTTTGGCGGGCCCGGGCTGGATTCAAACCTGCCAGCTCAGGGATATGTGGCTGGTGCTTTAGCCGCTTGAGCCACAGGCGCCGAGCCTATACTCATTTCTTAATAGTTTTGAAATGTACCATTGCATCATGCACATTAGCTGAGGTCCTCCCAGATACTCTCCCTCCTCCTATATCCCCCCTCTCCTCCCCTCTCTCTTCTATGACTTCTTCATTTAAAGTACTGCCC
>CAUYPK010098567.1:0-27278 GCA_963574355.1 Loris lydekkerianus | reverse complement strand
TACACCTGCGGTGCATCTTACAAGGGTATATGTGAAACTTAGTAAATGTGGAATGTAAATGTCTTAGCACAATAACTAAGAAAATGCCAGGAAGGCTATGTTAACCAATGTGATGAAAAATGTGTCAAACGGTCTATGAAGCTAGTGTATGATGCTCCATGATCATATCAATATACACAGCTATGATTTAATAAAAAATAAATATTAAAAAAATTGTGTTTATATTGTTGTTTTTCAATTGCCCCAACACAAAGCAGACATTCACAAGCCCAGATGATCTCTTTCTTTGGCATGGTGCCCTAGCAAGGTGCTGTGAATATTCCTAACTTACTTAGATGTTGTATTTGAAAAGTTGAAATCTATAATTATTCTGTTTTGGAATAAAGAGAATAACAATAGGAAAAAAAAAAAAGAAAGAAAAGGCAAAAGATGAATAGAAAAGTGAAGAAGGTAGTTTTTTTAGAGTTAGCATGACAGTTCATTTCCAATAATTGCAGTGGTTTAGAAACCCCAATTTAGAAGGCAAAGAGGAAGTTAAGCATAATCTTTGAACGAGAGTGCCTTAGAAAAAAGTATAATACTGTACATATAAAATAATTATGCAATAATCTATGATGTAGGTTATGTACATATGACCCTATTCTTTGTAAGACATTTTTCTTATTTTGTGGGAGTAATGTACACATAGTGAAAAGGCAATTTAATGCTATTAGTATGAGACAGTGCATTTGAAACAATAATTATATCTTTTTCAGAACATGAAAGGTTGCTAGTTGTCAAATCCAGTATTGCTCATATTTGCATAATCTTGAATAACAATACAACTGAAATCACTTTTGCTTTGATTCTAGTTCCTACATGCATGGTGAGAGTAACACAAGGCAGCCAGGGGGTGAACACGTTGTACATCACATGGCTGTTGCCTGCCTCTGTGGCCTGCCTCTGTGGCGAGGTGCTGCAAACTACAAACTACAGGCAGTGGACCTGCAGGTACATGTGTGTAGGAAGGTTAGATTTCTTTTGTTTTGACTAACATTGAAATAAAAATATTTTCTAATATTTTAGACACACCTAAAACCATTTTATAGGGCAAGTCATTTTGCATCCAAAGAAACTTAGGCCCATAAAGACTAAACAAATCTTCCTTGATAACAAACTGATAGAATGAATCCAGGATTTATAACCTTGTATGCGTGATCAAGGCCTAGTCCCATTTCTTAATGTTTACATGGTACATTTCACAATTGTACCTTATATATAGTTGGGGTTTCTATTTTTTGCATTGATGAACAACTACCTAAGGGAGTTACAAAAATTTACTTGTGATCTTAATGACTGCCTAGTATTCAAAACAGTATTTTTATTGTTGAAATTTAGCTTTCTTGGAAAATTTTTAAACAAACAGTGCAGCAGTAATCACTTTTCTAAGCACATATTTATACTTGTCTTTGTTTATTTACCTTGAATTCTCAAAATTGAATTTGTAAATAATTGAATGTATGGTTTAAGATTTTTCATTAAGCTGCACTAAATTGACCTCCAGAAAGGATTTACTTATTGTGTGTTTAAAATGTTCCTTCAGTAATGATTTTATGATACAGGATGGTTTCATGATTACTTGGGTTTTCACTGACAGTGTTACATGTCTGTCTACACTCTGATTGCATTTCTGACATGGCTAAATGTGTTGGTAGATACATTAAGTGGATGTTGAATTTGAAATGAACCAGTGGCTTCTAATATTTCACTAAATTCAGAGAAATGCAAGTTACAAAGAGTGGAACTTTTTGCTATTCCCAAAGTAATTATTAAAATGCCTAACATGTTAAGGTCAGAACCTACCAAATTCAACTAGGTGTTAACATGCTGTAATAATATTCTAATTAGAGCTACTGTTGGGTTAAGTTTTTCTACCTCTGGGAGTTGAGTCTGCCTTGATTTAAGTCAGTTTCTCTCTTCTTGTCAGAAAATTATTCAAAATATCCTTTCCTCTTTTTTCTTTAAGTTTTGTATAAGTTCTAGAAGTTGGAAATGACAGCATTTGCCGAAGGACCCATATGCCTAACTTAATGATGAAAGCCTCGTCTGTAATCCTTTCAGCTTTGTTATTCATTGCTACAGCTTCTGCTTTTCCATTAATTTATTTTAAGAGACTTGGAGTGATTGCTTTTAGTCATTAAAACTGGCTTAACTGCCTGTTAATTATTATACAATCATCTTATTTATATGGTAGACTTAACTGAAATCCTCCTTGTATTAGCTATTAAAAAAATTTAGCAGAGGAAATGCAAGATGGTCTCCATGATTCAGTCACAGTAATCAACTTACTACACACACACAAACACACACGCCCCACTTATTTATTATTTATTTTTTACATAATAAAGACATTCATCATCTGTAACATGAAAGATACTATGGACATAAAAATCAATAACCTATAATTCTTGTTCTTAATCAATCAATAAAGAAAATTTCTCTAAAAGCAGAATGCACAGTGAAGTAGAAACAGTTATTTTAAAGTTACATTATGTCCTTCTCTCAGTAAAGTTCTGTAGTTTTAAATAATTAAAGACATTAAAGGCAAAAGGAGGCATTATTAAAGATATGGAGGCAGGAGTGGGCATGAGCCATGCAGAGAATGGGGACCAACTGTTTCTGCTTTAGGAGGGTAAACAGCACCTTGACAGCACCTTTCTGCTGAAGGAAGCCAGAAATTGGTCGCTGGATGAGATGCGTGGGATTTACCTAGCTGGAAATGAGGAATATTGGAAGGTTTTTTTAAATCAGAATAAACTGATCATGATTTATTTTTTCAAAATATGAAATCAGAGTGAGGGACATAATTAAAAAGGACACCTATCTGGAAAACAGTTATCATCCTTATGAACTATTTACTCATTTAACAGATATTTATTTCTACTATATTCCAGGCAATTATTACAAACAAAATTGCATAGATAATTAAGGCAAAAGTTGCCATCAACCACAGAAGCTGAGTCCAGAGTGGCATGACCAGTAACAAAACTGGCAATTGAAGTGCAATGTGTAAAAGTGAAGACAAAGGTGTCTTTGGGCTACAGGGAATAGAGAGGGACACAGCTACTTTAGAGAGTTTGGAGGGGGAAAGATGAAAAGCTTCTGTGCTGAGAGAATGTAGACCAAAGATCTGATTCCTGGCAAGGGAAAGTACCCCCAGAAAAAGAGGAAAATTAAAAAATAATCCGAGTGAGTCAGAACAAAGAAAAGTCAGCTAGTTTACATTTAAGATAGCCATTGCTAGCAAGCTTCCTACCTTTTCTGAAATTCTAGCCTGTTGGGGATACAGCTTACAAACACCCCTGCTGGGTTTTTGAGTACTCTGAGGAAAAATGGTCATAGAGGAGGCTTTGACAAGACCTAGAAATACATTAACTGGGTCGTCTCCTGCCTAGTAAACAGACAAAGCAGATACCCATTATAGAGATTTGCATTTGCCTGAGGCAGAAATCAAAGAGTAACTCAAGCCCTGAGATACGGGCACAAGAGCTTATATACCTTATTGCAGAGGAAGATCCTCTGTGGTGGCAATGGGAGGAAAATTCCTCCCTCCCACCAATTCCTCCAAATAAAAGCAAAGTAGAGCAAACACTCAGTGCCGTTGCTGGAATCCCACAAATGGGCAATGGATGCCTGAGCTCCCACCTTTAATTCTACTCTATGTCTCACGTCTCATTCTTTACTGTCGTTTCTAACTCTGTATTTCTTCAGTCACTTGCTGCCAGTTTTGACAGGTCTTAGTGGACCCTTTTTCCAGGGTGGGACTCTGGCATGTCTGAAACAAAGCTTAAGGAAACTGGATCTAAAAATAAACAGAAGATAACTTATTTGTAAAGTTTACTATGTGCAGATGGAAGAATATTTTACATAACCACACAACAAATGGCATCTTTTTAAACCTGGGTTGTAAAAAGAATACCATCTGACATTTATTAATATTATATTATTATATGTAATAATTATATTATTATTTAGATAATAAATAAATGTCAGATGGTATTCTTTTATATATTTATATATTTTTATATTTTACATATATTTTTTATATTTTTATAAATATTTATATATTTATATATTCTTTTACATATAAATATATATATTTATTTATTTATTTATTAAGTCATTTGTACATAGATCATAAATAACATTTATGCCATTGTGGGATTCAATGTGTTGATTATTTGTACAAATTGGAGTGCTTACATCCTACTAATCAACATAGCTTTCACCTCATTTACCCAATTACAGCATTAAGACATTTGTGTTCTACAACTGATAGATCCAACTTGTACTTGCAATGTGCTCCATAGGTGTGGTCCCTCTACTAACTCTCCCTCTATCAACCCACCGCCTCTCCTCCCCGCTCCCTCCCCTTCCATCCTTTATCCTAGGCTATAGTTGTGTTTCATTCTTCATATGCAAGTGTGAGTGATTATAAACTGGGTTTCACAGTAGTACTGAGTACATTGGATTTTTTTTTTTTCCATTCCTGAGATACTTTACTAAGAAGAATATTTTCCAGCTCCATCCATGTAAACATAAAAGAGGTAAAGTCTCCATTTTTTAAATGTTGCCTAGTATTCCATGTTATACATATACCACAATTTATTAATCCATTCATGGGCACTTGGGCTTCTTCCATGACTTGGCAATTATGAATTGAGCAGCAATGAACAATCTTGTGCAAATATCTTTATTGCCAAATGATGTTTGGTTCTTTGGATATGGATCAAACTGCAGGTCTACATTTAGATCCCTGAGTATTCTCCAAACTTCCTTCCAAAAGGAACATACTAGCTTGCATTCCCACCAGCAGTGCAGAAGTGTTCCCTTTTCTTTATTTATTAAATTTTCTTGTTTTAGATTTGGTTTCAGAGTACACTTGCCTTTTTTGTTGTGACTTTTTAAAGTTCAGATTAATATAAGTGTACAAATGATAAGGTTACATTGTTTGCTTATCTAAGGTAGAATTTACCCAGGGCATGTACTGTATACCTTTCACCCAGAGGCTGTACTGCATACCCCCACATTATGCACTTTGGGTGAGAGTTTACCAATACACCTTCTCCTTTTCCCTCTGCCTCCTTCCTCCTCCCCTCCATGAATAAACCTGTGTTTTTCTCGTGAGTGAGCAAGTAGTTAGTTTTCTATTGGTTTCATATTGAATACATTGAATACTTGCTTTTCCATTCTTATGATAATTTATTAAGAATGTGCTTCAACCCCATACAGGTACATACCAAAGATGTAAAGTCTCCATCTTTTTTATAACTGAATGGTATTTCACATTATATATATATATATATATATATATATATATATATATATATATATATATATACCACAGTTTATTAATCCACTTATACATTGGCAGGCCCTTGGGTTGCTTCCACATCTTGGCAATTGTGAATTGAGCTGCAATAAACATTCTATTGTAAATATCATTGTGATAAAATGATTCTTTTTTTCTTCTGGGTAGACATCTAGTGATTGTGGGATGAAATGGAAAGTCTGTCCACTTTCAGCTCTTTGGAGATTCTCCATACTACTTTCCATAGAGGCTATATTAGTTTGCAGTCCCACCAGTAGGGCAAAAATGTTCACTTCTCTCAATGTCCACATTGTATATTTTGTGATGCAGGGTGTTCACACTGGGTTTAGGTGGTAACTCAGAATGGTTTTGATCAGCATTTCTCTGATTAGGGATCATGAGTATTTTTTTCATGTGATATTGGCCATTCATCTGTCTGATTAGGGACCATGAGCATTTTTCATGTGTTTGTGGCCATTCATCTGTCTGATTAGGGACCATGAGTGTTTTTTCATGTGTTTGTGGCCATTCATCTGTCTTATTAGAGACCATGAGCATTTTTCATGTGTTTGTGGACATTCATCTGTCTGATTAGAGACCATGAGCATTTTTCATGTGTTTGTGGCCATTCATCTGTTTTCTGAGTGTTTTGTCATGTGCTTGTTGGCCATTCATCTGTTTTCTCCAGAGAAGGTTCTACTCAAGTGTCTTACCCACTTGGTTGTTTGTTCTTTTCTTGCTGATTAACTCAAGTTCTCTATAGATTCTAGTTATCGGTCTTTTGTTAGATTTGTAGCTTACAAATATCGTTTCCCATTCTGAAAGTTGTCTGTTTGCTTTAGTTGTTGTGCCCTTAGATGTACAGAAGCTTTTTAACTTGATCATGTCCCATTTATTTATTTTTGGTTCCAAGAGGGTCTACTTAATAAATTATTGTCCCAGACTTCAGGGTGTACAAGTCGACAGTAATATAAACAGCATGGTACTGGCAGAAAAACAGAGATACAAATTTATAGAATAGAATAGAGAACCTAGACATGAACCTCACAATGGATTTCCATCTGATTTTTGATAAAGCAAACAAAAGCATACACTGGGGGAAAGAATCCCTGTTCAATAAATGGTACTGGGAGAACTGGCTGGCCACATCTAGAATCTGGAAACTGGACCCGCACCAGTCATCACTGACAAAAATCAACTCTCCTGGATAAAAGATTCAAATTTAAGGCACAAAACAATAAAAATCCTAGAAGTAAATGTGGGAAAAACTCTTTACACAAATGGCATTTTGAAGATCAAGAAGTGCTCACAGCTAGGGAACTGTATGAAGAGATGGCAGGAAAAGATGTGAAGAGAAGGAGAGAGTGATGCAACCACAATCTGTCACAAGTTATGAAGTTCACGTTTTCTTCTGAAGACAGTGTACAGCTGTTGAAGGCTTTTAGGCAAGAAAATGACATGATCATATAATTGTTTGGAAAGGTCACTCTAAAACAGAGTGCCTGCTGGACATGGTGAGGCCACTGCTGGTATAAGAAAGATGAGCTCATTATTACTCGTCCATATGAGAAGCCACGTGGAACTACAGAGAAACAGTGAAACAGAAGGAAATACAAAAAACTAACAATTTCAAGAACTCTTGAGAATCACCTGGATCTAAATGTGGTGCTAAGAAAATAGGAAGTCTCATAAGTAAATAAAATAAAAAATAGGTCTATTTTAGGCAGCACTTTAGGGACCCCAAACCTATGACCAGATAAAAACATTAAATTATTAAAAAATACAATTTAGATAGTGCAAAATTATCAATAAGTGGCCTGTATTATTAATAGCTGAGTTTTCTGCTTGAAAATGAGATATTTAGAATACTCTCACTCTCAGCAGAAACTCAGGAAACGCTGAATGATAACTTTGATAATGATGAGAATTTGTTAGTAAGGCTGACGGAGTAAGCCAGCAACTCACCATCAAATTTACCTTATTTCTCTTTGTCAACACAAATGATTTTATTTGTAATTTTTTTCAATATAGAACATGTGAAATGAAGAGAAAATGCTCAGTTTCAGAAAGTCAAGTAATTTTATCTAGCAAAAAACAAAAAATATTCTGACCTTATGATGAGACTATTATTACAATATGTGAAATCCTTCCTCATACAGAGCAGAACAGACTGGATGCAGGTGGCTCTAGCTGGAAAAATTTTTGAAAAAAAATTGTTGACTATTTTGCCAGTTTACTGATTACTTTGGTGTATTCATTTGTTCTCTATTAAGTTTGGGGAATATAGTATGATGGTACAAATTCTTCATCATTATCATTGTTCTGGTATTCTTTAGACTCTGATGACAAACTCCATTAGTCCCTCCCTCCCTCCCTCCCTCCCTCCCTCCCTTCCTTCCTTCCGTCCTTCCTATCTTTCTTTCTTTCTATATTTCTTTCTTATTATTATTAAATCATAGCTGTGTACATTAATGCAATCATGGGGCACCATACACTGGTTTTATAGACCGTTTGATACATTTTCATCACACTGGTTAACATAGCCTTCCTGGCATTTTCTTAGCTATTGTGTTAAGACATTTAAATTGTACGTTTACTAAGTTTCACATGTACTCTTGTAAGATGCACCTTTCACTGCCTTTCTACATACTTGGTTGGAATGTGTAGAAGTATTATAAATCCAGGGCTCTATACCAGCACATGGCTGATGTTGAAAAAATAATGAATACATGAATAAATGATCTTGATATTCTGAGGATAGGTAAACCAGTAACCAGTATCTTTTCACTGTCAGGGAAATATATGAGATATTTAATTGAAAAAAACTCTGAGAAATAAAAGTGTGGGAAGCAGAATGTTGTGAAACCTCACACATCCATCACACAGCGTTAGTAATTACCAACTCATCACCAATCCTGTTTCATCTACAACCCTGCCAGCTTCTGACTTCTTCCTCAGTGATAAACCTGAACTAAATACTGCTATTTTCCGAACATTGCTTATCAACAACGAAACCGGAGTAACTTCAAAAACTATATAATAACTATTGAGTCACTCCAGTGAATTTACTGTGACAAATTAAACTTTGCATTTCAGGGTTTCTATTTTTCCCCATTCTAAATCTAAGCCTCTCTCATTTAGCTCTTGTTTCAACATTTCAATCTTTCTGTCTGAAAATATAATTTCTCTCTATGTATATCCTGCAGCTGGTATGTCACTAATGGTAGTTAATGTTGTTCATTTATCCACAGTGGCTCTTGCTTGTCTATGTTTTCCTTTGAAACATTGCTACAGTTGCCAAGATAACACTCACCTTTGAAATTAATTACTTGTCTTAATTTTTAAGATGTTGTTTCTTCAAACTAGTGCATGAAAGTTTGGTCACTGAATGAGTGGCATAGCCATGGCCTTTGGTCTCTTTTTTCTTTTTTAAAAAAATAATTGTTTACCAAAAATGATTTCTTTTTTTCCATAAGAATTGGAGATTCAGATATTTTTTCCCAATAATATTAAGAAATCAATCTCATTGATATGGTTTTAGGTATGATTAAAATAATTTTATGAAAATGAACAGTTTTTATAATTGTGGTTATTTAACTACAAAATCACCTCTCACATATTCCAATAAATGTTATCAAACATGTCCTAGAAATGTTTTGAAAGATTAAAAGAAATTAGGAACTTTATTGTAAACACTTATTAATCATGTCTTTTGTGACAAACTAGTTAAGATTTGGAGCAATGGAAATATTCTATGTATGTAATTTTATAATTAAATCTGTGTTTTAGCTGGCCTGTGCTCCTTGGCTGTAACCTTCACAAAAGTTTCCTAACATTGATTTCCCTACCCCTACTCCCCACCCCCCAGAGAATTCTCAGTGGACTGGAGTTGAATGACTGTTTTTCTCAGGTTGAGTAAGGATCTAGAGGTCTTTTTCTAGGAGAGAAGTCCTTGGGCATGGAGAATGCTATGGGAATATTTCAAAATGATTAATTTTGTCCTTCTCCTACAAGAAATTCAAGGGAATTTTCCTTGAATTTTCACAAGAACCTGGTGGGTTCCTAGAGGTAAAATTTGTGAATGTGTGGTTGTCCACTCAGATTTGGGGAGTAGGAGTTCTCTCTCTCAAGCACATCCATGCCCAGCCTGCACTGAAGCATCAGAATGACCACCTGCCAGTCAGTGGCCCCTGTGGCTTCTGCTTCAGAAAGCAGATCTCGGCCGCGATTCTCTGTATGTGTCTGTCTGTCCAGATTTGAGGGTTTGCCTTGTGATCTCTGTTGTTTGATAGATCTAAGAAAAGCTGTTGGTCTCCAGTTTGTTCAGCTCTGTTCTTGTAGGAACACACATGATGACCCCAAGCTCATTACATGACAAAGTTGAAACCAAATTCCATAACCATCATTTTAAACACTTACTGTGAAAAATTGCAAACATACACCAATTCTAAAGACTAATATACAGAACTCTGGCTCCTCACACAATTTATCACAGAAGGCAATATTCAGTGACCTTGCTCTTCTGTGTCATCCATGTTTGTATTTTGACTGAGAATTTTAAAACTAATACCAGCCATCAAAACTCCCAAGGCTTAATTAATCCTGTTTGAATGTTGACTGAACATTAGAAGGAATTAAGGAATTATGATTTGTGTTGGGCCCTTATATTACTGTAGTTTTTTTTTTTTTTCTTTTGAGGAGAAGGAAAGAGAGATTTATTAATTTTTTTGAATTTTTTTTTAATTTCAGGTTAATGTGAGGATTACAAACAACTGGGTTACAATATTGCATTTGTTATGTAGAATTGTTCTTGTACTTGTGTCCCCTGCAGTTATATTTTTGAAACACCCTCACTTATTAGAGATAAATGTTGAAACATTTATGGGTTGATGGCCTTTTTAACATTATATCATATGGCAAAATAAAGAATTATTCAGAAGAAGGTCTTAAAAATAATTGAGACTTATCTTTCTACATACTTATCTTACAACTGAAATATAAAATGTAGTATATGAAATATTTTTTGTTTACGACTATTTAAATTAACCAATTGTTTAATAAAATCAACCTTTATACTTTCCTATTCTAACAAAAAGTGTGTTTTATTTTATCCCTAAGAATTTTTCTCATGTAATTGTTCCAGACACCACCCAAATAACAGCATGCTAGTTCACATTAGGCACAAGATCCACGGCAGAGAAAAGGTGACTTTAACATGATGCTACAAAGTCTAAACATTTGAAAAATCACTTATCTTGACATTTATGCACAAAATTAACTCAAGGAATTGAAATAGGTGATAAGGTAAATTTACTTTTTATGTTAATATTCATAGTGCAGTAATAAAGGAGGAAGGAATGATAGGTTCAGGACACTACCATTCTGCAATTTCTAAGGAGTTAATTCATTGATGACCTCCTGATGGCATCACAAAAAAAAGACAGTGAGACATTATGAAAGGATACACTATCGTCTATGAATTAGTTTTGTGTCTTTGAATTTATAGATATAAGATATCGCATTTCCTTGTATTTACTGAAAATTAGCATTAAATTCAGCAGAGACTCTTACATTATGGTAGTTTACTTTGTTGATTATATGTTGTTATTCTCTTCATTTACCAACTTTAAGATTTTTTTAAAAGTTGTATTCTAAATGATTTTACCTGAGGTGGACATATCATACCTATATACTCGAGTATAAGCCAAGTTTTTTCCGCACAAAATTTGTGCCGAGTTTGGGTTTTTCAGCATAAATTTTGTGCCGAAAAAACTCGGCTTATACTTGAGTATATACGGTATATAAATCTTAACTTGCAAATACTTTTTAAAACTAATTCTATTCACCGTCTCATTCTGCTTTAATTTCAGTGAACTACCTCACATACTAAAATAAACACATATCTACATTCTGTGTTAAGGAGTGTCCTGTGGGAGTTGCCATGGAGTCATAATCACAAAGTTTAAAGTGAACTTTGCACCTGATTCTACTATTTAATTTTTAGAATATGTTTTCCCTTTTATTTTATTTAATATTCCTATCATATAAATAAGGAAACTGAACACTAAAGAAGATAGGTCATTTTCCAAGATTACCTTAGTATTAAAACTTAGTTCATCTGACACCCATGCCCCTATTTTTAGTTACAAATGTTAATATATACCATCAGTGCTTAAGTTAATAAATCTCAGTGGCAAGTTACATATGTTAACAATCTTGAACATTAAACATAAATTTTTTTTCCCATCAATACTTTTGAGTTTAAGGTTATCTGATTCCTAAAAATGATACCTATACACTTACCAAATGGCTCAGCCACTCCACTCTTGCATATATATCCCAGAGAAGTAAAAACACCCTTCTACACCACATGTGCCTTTTTCATGACTTTTCAGCTTCTAAAAGCCACCACGTTTGTTGGCTCATAATTCCTCCCTTTCATCACTGAAGTTTTTTCTTTGCATAATCTCATCCCCTATGACACTATATAATAACATTATTCAAGAAAGTCAAACTATTTAAGCAATTCAAATGTCAATCAAGAGTGAATTGATAAATTATGATATATCCATAACATGTGATTTTGCTCAGTAATAGATACAACCACAATAAGAATAAATCTTAAATATATGTAATGCTAAGTTTGAGAGGTCAAATGCAAGAAATACATACTGTATGTATAAAATTCTAGAAAAGTCTAACGATTGTGACAAAAGCAAATCAGTGTTTGCCTAAGGCCATGAGTTTAGTGAGGTGATGCAAATAGATGGGAGGGATATTATTAGAATGAGGCACATGTTCTATATCCTGATTATGGTGGTGCTTATAAAATTGCCACAACTCATCAACACTACATTTAAAATGGAAGGGTTTAATTTTATGTAAAAATTATACCTGAACAAATTTGGGAAATGTTGATAGAATATCCAGGTTCTTTTATAATTTCTTGTTTTTATGTCACATCACTCATTTTCCAGTGATTGAGTTTGTCAAAGATATAATTCTTATCAATTTATAAACTGGAATGGTGAGTTTCACATTTTTCATGATACACTACAACTAAGCATCAGTTAGAGGTCATCAGAAATAAAAATACATCAATACAAATTAAGATTAGACATTTTTCCTTAAAAAAAAAAAAAAGAAAGAAAGAAAGAAATACCTGAACTTGAGTCTGGGTGCAGTGGCTCACCCAGAGCCACTATAATCCCAACAGTTTGCTTGAGGCCATGAATTCAAGACCAGCCTGGGCAACCTAGTAAGGCTATCTCTACAAAAATATATATATATTTTTAATTATCCAGGCATGATGGCATATGCCTCTAATCCTAGCTATGTAGGGGGCTGAGGCAGGAGAGTCCCTTGGGCTCAGGAATTTGAGGCTGCTGTGAGTTATTTTTGTGCCACTATACTCCACCCTGGGTAACAGAGTGAGACACTGTTCCCAAAAGTAAAAAAACAAACAAACAAAAAAAAAACAACAGAGATTTCAAATACTGAAAATGTCACTGATAAAATTTCAAAGCATCCTGGGATCATTTCCTTTTCTTCTTAGCAAATTAAATTCCTGATTCAAGCAATGGGTACAAACTGATCCCAAGAGAGCTATGCAAAGTGTTTAAAGTGAGAACCAAATCATCGTTTCAGGTAATAGGAAGGTACACAGGATTAGGTTATATTGTTTGGATTTGTAAGGGAAAGTGTGAGTTGTTTCCTTCACCCAGAAGCTTGTGATATATTATTCATGCATGGGTCTCTTTGGGTGAGAACTTGCCAACTCTCTCTCCCCTCCTTCTTGAATTTAGTTGAGTTTTTCTCTCAAGTGGGCATGCAGGCAGTTGTTAATCTACTAGTTTCACATTCATGTTGAGCACATGTGATACTTGTTTCTCCATTACTGTGATATTTTACATAGAAGAGGGTTCTCTAGATTCATCCAGGTTATTAACACAAGATACAAAATCTCCATCTTTCTTTATGACTGAAAGATGATGTATATATGACTTAATATACTACAGTTTATGTTAAAGGGCATTGTGGTTGATTTGCAATTGTGAATTGGGCTGCTAGAAATATTTGAGTAGAAATGTACCTGTGGTAAAGTTACTTTTTTTCTTTTGGGTAGATACCTAGTGATGGGATTACAAGATCAGAGGTCTACTTTTAGTTTTTTGAGAACTCTTCATATTTCTTCCATGAAGGCTGCACTAATTTGCAGTTCCACTAACAGTGCTTGAGTGTTCCCTTCCACACCCACACCAGCACCTGCAGCTTTGGGACCTTGTGATATGAGCCATTCTAAATGGGGGGTTAGGTTACAGCTCAAAATTGTTTTGAGTCTCTCTGATAATTAGATTTTAATAGGTTGTTTGCTCATCTTTTTTTTTTTTTTTTTTCTGCTTATTTGCTTTGTAGATTCTGGTTATTAGCCCTTTGTCAGATTTGTGACATGCAAATATCTTCTTCTGGCCTGGATGTCATCTCTTTGCTCTTTTGATTGGGTCCTTAGCAGAACAGACATTTTTTAACCTGATCAAATCCCATTTATTATTTTTGCTATTGCTGTGATTGTCTTTGGAGTCTTCTTTATAAATTCTTTCTCCAGGCAAGTATCATTAAGAGTTTTTAAACCACATTTTCTTCTAGAGTTTTTATACTTTCATGTCTTAGATTTAAATCTTTTATCTATCATCAGTTAATTTTTATAAGTTGTAGAGGTGCAGGTCTAAGTTCAGTCTTTTATACGTGGCTTAGGCGTTCTCCTATCACCATTTATTAAATAGGTATTCTTTTCTCAAGTGCATGCTTTTGTTTGCTTTGTCAAAGATCAGATGGTGATATGAGGCTGGTTCCATCTCTAAGTCCTCTATTCTGTTCCATAGATCTATGTGTCTGTTTTTATTACAGTTCCATGCTGTTTTGATCATTGTAGACTGAGGTATAACCTGAAGTCTGATAATGTGATAACTCCAGATTTGTTCTTATTTTGTAGAATTGTGTAGGCTATTCAAGGTTTTTTCTGGTTCAATATGAAATGTAGAACTGCTTTTTTTTTTTTTTTTTTTTTTTTAAAGATCTCCAAAGTATAACACTGGAATTTTAATTAGGGTTGCATTGAATCTATAGATCACTTTGGTTACATTCCCTGGGATACAAGGCTGATTCAACACATGCAAATCCACCAGTGTAATTCACCAAATTAATAGCAATAAAACCAAAGACCATATGATCCTCTCAATAGATGCAGAAAAAGCATTTGGCAAAATTCAGCATCCTTTTTATATAAGAACACTTAAGAAAATTGGCATAGATGGGATATTAATTAAACTGATAGAAGCCACCTGTAACAAATTCATGCCAATATCACACTGAATAGAGTGAAGCTGAAAGCTTTTCCTCAGCATTGGAACCAGAAAAAGATGCCCACTATCACCATTACTATTCAGCATAGTGCTGAAAAGTCCTAGCCAACACAATCAGGCAAGAAAAAGATATCAAGAGTATTCAAATGGGGCCAGAAGAGGTCAAACTCTCCCTCTTTGCTGATGATATGATCTTATACTTAGAAAATCCCAAAGACTCAACCAAGAGACTCCTGGAAGTGATCAAGAAATATAGCAGTGTCTTAGGATACAAAACTAATGTTGACAAATTGGTAGCCTTCATAGATTCTAACAGTAGATAAGCTAAAAATCAAATCAAAGTTATAATACCTTCACAGTAGAATTAAAGAAAATGAAATATCTTCAAAGATACTTCATAAAGGAAGTGAAGGATTTCTACAGAGAGAAGTATCAAATCCTGAGGAAAGAAATATCAGAGGATGTTAACAGATGAAAAAATATACCATGCTCATGGTTGGGAAGAATCAACATTGCCAAAATAATTATCATTTGACAATAACATTGTCAAAGTAATCTATAGATGTATAGCAATCCCCATTAAAATTCCAATGTCATACTCTGAAGTCTTCAAATCGTTTCCTATAAAGCTCTTCCTGAGGATGGTATAAGCACAAAGAGGCTAATTGTGAAATAAACTTTGGTGCTGATCCCTTGGTAAAAGAAATATCAGCAATGATTCCCTCCATTCTTTATAACATTTTCATGTGTAAAATGATCCAAGGATATCATTTTGATATGAGGAATTTAAACTTGGTAAAATGTGATATGCCAAAATATCAAAGAAATTTTTCTTAATTATTAATATGAATATTATGATAATCATTAATTTAACATATATGTCCAGCTTTGCATAAGTTAGTAGATAGTTCATTTTTTCTCTATTCTTCCAAATAAGTCACAGGGCAATTTGAATTTAATCCATCCTTCCGCAGAATTATCTGAACAACTAGGAACAATTAATTTGTACATTATTTACAAGTGCTCACTGAAGACATACTGCTGATTGATGTGGCAGCTAAAGGTCTGTGAAGAAGGCAATGCTCATTAATCACTAGCACCTGGGACATTAACGCCACAAAATAAGTGACATCTCCAGTGTTATAAAAGTGTTACAGAAAGTTTTAGATTCATTAGAAGGAGCTCAGTCTTTTTTTTTTTTTATTATTAAATCATAGCTGTCTTTCTTAGAACACTGTGCACTATTGACTAAAAGCAGCTATTAGTCAAGAGTAGACCATGGAATAATTAATAATATCAATTGAATTTGCTATGTCACTTATCTAAGTATTATCTTCTACTCATCCTTCAACCCCCACATCCAATAAGCGAGCACATCATGAAATTCTCTATGGCATACAGGTCTCCCCGCTCTATTCTTTTCTTCTGCTGTGTCTGTACTGTTATCATGAGCCCTGTGCCCTGCCTCCCTGCCCTTAATCTGGCTCTGTTCCATCAGCTCCAGTGAAACCAGATCTGATCATACCATCCATAACATATCATGCCTCCATCTTGATGCTTGCAGTCTGAGGTTGTGATATTGTGACCAAACACCTAAGAACTCAGTTGACTGGCTTCTGCCTACCTTTCCGTTCTCATCCCACCAACGCTCCTCCTATCTCCACCACTGAAGCACATTCCAGGGCTGCAGAACCCTTCAGAAATGTGGAAATACTCAGAAACATGAAAACTCTGTCCCTGAACATGTCATTCTACATTATACTTCCAATATTTTCTGTGTCTTCCTGATAAACTCTTAGAACACTTCTATATCCACCTTGGTGGACATCCCTCCATGTTTACATGGTTCCAGTATATAATGATAATTTACTTCCTTCTCTATGTTGTTCGTCACTGAAAATAATTATGTTTTCTTAACTATAATTTCTCTGTTCTTTTATACTTCTATATTATAATTTTTCTGCAGTAAGAAGCATATTTTATTTATTTTTCAAACCTGATGACTGTTATATAGTAGGTGTTTCTTACACATTGAAATGGAAAGCTGCAGAGAAAATTTGGTAGTAGTGAAATGTTAGATCAGATGTTTTCTAATGTCCTTCCCAAATAAAGAATTTTTTTTCTTCATCACATTTTCCAGAGCTCTAATCTGACAAGCCTGATCCCTTTCTAGTTTGATTCTCTTTGTTAGGAAATGTTTGTTCATTATAAACTGCAACAATTGGTTGGGTGCCTGTAGCTCAGTGGTTAGGACGCTGGCCACATGCTCCAGGACTGGTAGGTTGTGGCAGTCTCCCGTAGTCCCAGCTACTAGGGAGGCTGAGGCAAGAGAATCTCTTGAGCCCAAGAACTTGAGGTTGATGTGAGCTATGACACCATGACACCACGGCACTCTACCGAGGGTGACAAAGTGAGACTCTGTCTCAATAAAAAAAATAAAATAAAATAAACGAGCTGCACCTACTTATTCATAAGTGAGAGAAAATTTAACATTCTTTTCTACATTTAACAGCATATAAATACTGTTTCCATGATACAAAAAAATATTAATTTAAGTTCTTATTATTTAAATTACCTTAATCTTATTTATTGAAAACTCAAAAATCATAAACACAGAGGAGACACTCTGATGTAAATCTGCCACTCTTTAGTTCAGCAACATTGCCTGAATTAATTACCTTTTGAGAAAGGTACATTTTCGGTAGTTTTTAATGGAAGTATTAAAATAAAATCCTTTCCCTTAAGCTCTCTCTGTAAAGGTTAAATGTACACACCCACCATGTGGTACCTGGATCTTAGCAATACATTTTCGGAACACTGATTTATCTGATTTTCTGTGTAGATAACAGACTGAATAGTTTTGTATCTGTAAGAACCATAAAAAAAAAAAATTGTGCTAAAAAAGATTTCAATACCTCTTCTATTTTGTGAAATAAATGCTTAGGATTTTGTTTAAATAAACTGATTTTTCATGACTCAACCGCTCATCAAACCGACACTTCATGCTGTTCACATTATACTTAATGACATTCCTCACTAACTCCATGGGGCATAACTGAAATTTATAGGTACTGTCAAACGTCGTAGATGAAATGTTTAAAAACACAATCTTAACCTTGGAAATGTAACTATCAGCTTTGTCAAGATGTTCTGAAGTCGACTTGAAATATATGAACAGGCTGCTGTGTTTTAAAAGATCTAACTTTTCTCTGAGGTGACCAGTTCTATTGTAATGATAAAATGGTGGATTCAGATAAATGGTCTAGCTAAGCCCACCTTCACTGGGAGCTTTGCTCCTGTCTCTGAGAACTTCTATCAGTGCTTTTCTTTTTCTTCTGTTTTTGTTTTATTCCTCCTGTGTCTTTTAATCTTTCTCATACTATGAGATTTTTTTCCCCTTTAGTACATAAATGCTTTTCTCTTTTGTCTTATAAAAAAGTTGTCCTTTGACCTAGTTAACTAACCATTCTCTTTCCATTCTTTTATTATCAAAGGCGGTGAAAATAAGCCTTTCCCCTACTTCTGTTCCCAATTAAACCTCTTGAAAAATGTCTTCATACTCGATTTCTATAGACTTTCTTCGTCCTCATTGTCCTTGAAGGCTCTGTTGGATTTGCTATGTTGAACCTGTAAATCCCTTTCTCTTCTTGAAAATTCTTCCTCCTCTAAATTGCACACAGCTGTACTCTTTTGGCTTTCTTTTTATGTGACCTAAGTGCTGGGTAGGCACAAGATACTGACTACCTCAATCAAATTCTTACTCCTAGCACAGGTTACTCCCCTACACATGGCTAGGATTCCACATTTAGGATGAGGTCTTGTCATTAAAGGAGGGAATTTTTCCATCATTATCACTACAATAAAGCAATTTGCATTGAACTAATGGGTCTTCTCAAATCAAGCCAAATCCAAAAACAATTCTCAAGCAATAAAGTTAAATATATTGACTTTTAAAATCAATATTATTATTAGGGGTCGGAGGTGCCAGTTCCTGAGCCCAGTAGACCTGGTTTGATTTCTTGGCTGAGCTAGAAATTTCAGCTGAGGCACAGTGGTATCCAAAAGCAAAAGTGAGTGGAAACTAGAAATAAAACTGGAGCGGCATAGGCAGTGTGGATAGAAAGGAAAGGTAGTGTATGCAAGGTTCGGGGTAACAGAGAGATTTTATTCCAGAAGTATAAAGACAAAGTTTAGAGCACTTCCAAAGAGTGTAGAAGTGGGTTCCTCTCGTGAAGGAGAAAAGGTGAGAGAGACAAGATGTAAAGGCTTGCGGGGATATTAAACACCCCATTTGAAATTGGCTGCAAGTCTTTCATTGGCCTTTCTGCGCCTCCGGGCAGTATCGCTCTTTTCTATCAGTCATTGGTTACCTAGGTTACTTCCTGCCCACATTCCTGGGTGCCCTGCAGACTTCCTGGCTCAGCAGGCCTGGTTTTCTGCTCACCCTCCTGGAACCTGCTTTCTCAGTGTCCCTTCTCAATAACACCACAGGCAGTATGCTTCATTGTATCTCACAGGATTTTTGATGAACAAATCAGAAAATGTATGTGAAAATAAAATATAATAAATTAGCATGTTTTTATTCAATACTTAAAAAATACTTGAACACCTATTAAGTACCTGAAAATGTACCTAGTACCTGAGTATACAATCATGAGTAAAACATATCATATAATAGATAGTGACCTTAGATACTTTCATTCTGTCATTTAACTGGTGCTGTTAGAATTTAAGTATTCAAAATTTTCCCCTGAAGATTGTAAATATGCTGTTTATTAAGGCTTACAATTTCCAATGGCAATGCAGAAATCCTTTCAGATCCCTAACATCAACAGCTTAAAAGCCTAAAATTTACCTTATTATCTTACATTTTTGCACGCATTGTTATAGTCTCTGAAATTACTTTATCAGAATATGAAGACTTTTATTTTACAAGGTAAGTTCAACCTACAAATATGGAGTTCCATTTTAGAGCACCATATATTGACTTGCAGTCTTACTGAAGACTGAAAAGTCTCATGCCACACACTTTTCCTGAGAATGGTGTTTGGAGAGGGGAAAGTCATTAGTGTCATCAGTGTTTGCCATAGAAATTTTAACATGTTCACTATTAACAGCACATCTGAAAATATGTACAAATGCGAAAATAAGAAGTTAGTGTTAAAGAGAGAGGAGTCATGGGTTTCTCCCCTCAGGAAGATAAAAGGAGAAAAAAGAAAACCAATTCTCCTATCATGTGAGCTAATCCGTAATGCATTTATTGTGCATAGTAATTTTGGTAACAATGTAATCTATATTTTAATATACTAAATGTGTTCCGGGAAATACAATGCAATGAATGCTATTGCTTTTTATAACATTACTCCATTCTTTTTATATACAGACATATCCTCTTGTCTCTTGCTTTAATATTATTAATAGTTCAAAATATTTATTAATCTGCTTTAAATTGCCTGCTGGCTGGCTGCACATTGGGATGTCCTACCTGGTTTATGAAATAATTTTCGTTTTCCTCTTTAAAATTATTTATGAAATAATTTTGTACAGTTAGTCATTACCTAGAGAACTGATTACATTTTTTCCAGAATTTCATTACAACCTCTGATAACTATGCAGGCACCAAAAATTTTTCCTCTTGTGTTGATAGGAAAGCTTTATATTGTACTTTATTTTATTGTATTTATTAAATTATAATGATGCCTTTTTGTCAATGGATGTTTCTGTTCTTTTCTGAGCCTGTTTAATTCAGTTAAATGGGACAAACCTTTCAGACACAGCATTTCTGCATTATTATTCTTATTCTTCCTTCCTCAGCTTCCTCTTCTTTTCTGCCTTCTCTAGATGAATGGGTTTAGGGGTGCACATAATGAATAAATCTATTAATGGATAACAGAGTAATCTGGGCAACAGCATGCAATTAAAATAGATAAGGTGAATGAATGAATTCCATTTCCCCTCTCTCTTCCATATGTCAAGATTGTGATTTGTTGTCTAAATGTGGAATGTTGCCCAAGACTAGTACTTCTATTTACCTTTTATTCCTGCTGTAAAAGAGAAAGAAGTTTGGTCTTTCTGTGCCTGTATAACACAAAGACCTCAGCCTCAAGAACACAGGCCAAAGCTGTAGTCTTCAAAATTTAAGTTGGAGAACAATCACCTGGCTTCCTCGTGAAAGGTGAGAATTCTTCAGAGATCCCCTAAAAGATTCTAATTTGCATGAAGCTGAGTGGCCTCAGGAATTCGTATTTTTAAAAGTATTCTATGATATTTTGATGCACATAATTCAAGAACCATGGTTTGAGAAATTTTAGCCTGCATTTTGGTTTCATGCAAACAATTAGAACAAACAAAAAGCTCCCAATTATCAATATTCACATAATAATGTTAAGGTCTAAATTTTCAAAGTTATACAATAATGGGAGCAGGCACTGGTGCATTTCTCATTGTTTTTTTGTGGACTAGACAGTTGATTTAACACTGTAGCGAGGTGTATGGAGTAAATATTTCACAGGCATTCCATCAGTGTCCACCAATTCACAGCAAGAAGAACAAACACTGTACAGGGCTCAGTTGTGTTGTGGTGTGAGAAACAGTGAGACAGGGAGTCTCAGCAGCTTCTTCAGGGTGATTTTGCTGGGTGTTAGGATGTAATGTTTGATGAGTATTGTAGCAACAAATTAAAAATCAGGTAGAAAACATTTTTTAAAATTGTAGGCAATGGGATACTGTTGAAAGTTCAGGCACAAACAGGTTTCCTAATTTTATATGAGCATCTAAAGTAAGGAAGTCTGTTACTAGAAGAAAACCATAACCAATGTTCAGAACTAATTGTATGAGCATAATTTTTTGAAATAACTTCTCAAACTTTGGCTAAAAGATTTAAATAAATGATCTCTCTTAGGCATTCATGGTATCATTATTTTTTTCTCTCTTTTATAGCAGAACTGTTGAGACCCGACCACCACACAGGACAGCCAGCTGGGGAGAGAGGCTCGGCATTCCCTCCCTTCTTCACCCTTCATTCCATGGTGAGGCATGTACAATGGCAAAATGAAAAAGGAGACACACAGACACGGTCAAATATCAGATACTAACTGAGGTTGGTGGAATATGCCCCAAATCTAGGTAGGTAGAAATGAAACTGAGCTAAAAATTAGATTGGAATCTGATTGAGACAGATAGATACTTGAATTCACATCACGGCCCCAACAAGTCTTCCATTAAAAATAGAGATGTGATAGAGAAAGAGTAGGACACTGAAATATAGGAGAGGAACATAAAAGTGGGTGCTGTCTAAAATTATGGACATCCAATCTCCACTAATATCCCTGGATCTGCAGTGAGAAGTAGCCATGTGGCTGTTGGCAGGACTTAGGTACTTGCTGGCTGTTGGCCGGAGACATCCGTTCCTTGCCACATGGGCCTCTCAATAGGAAAACACAACGTGGAAGCTTACTTGTCCTACATAAACTTTGAAACAATAACTGTTCCTGAAAACTGCTGAGTTTTGGAGGCAATTTGTTATATAATACTAGATAACTAATATAAAAGCTCAAAAGAAAGGAAATATTGTAGAGGAAGCACTGAAGAACCAAATGGATATAATAAAATTTCCAGTGACAGGCACCTCTTGTTTTTGGTTACCCCATCACTTTCAAAGTAGTTCAATGAATGGCTAGTGATGGTGGCAGGAATAAACATTATGTGTTGGAACAAAACATGGGCTTCCTTTCACATGATTGATGGAGCTGTTGTTAATAATAAAGTCATGAGCTGTTGAATAAGAGACTGACATCAAGCCCTTCATATAGAATTATTCATTTAGGTAGCACCTAACTACTTAGTGGCAAGTGATCACACTGAATCACTTCTGCCTGCATGTTGGAAGTGCTTTCTCTTTACTGAGATTGATACGCTTTCTGGGGATGGGACTGTCTTCTCTGTATTACTAATATCACTGTGCCAGATTCACAAAGTGCTTATATCAAGATCTTAGGGTTTTCATAGCACTGTCTTTGGCTAATAGAGCTATTTGGCAGTGAAGAAGGCATAAAAGTATATGGCCAGGAGATCGTTGGTCCTATATTATGCTCTATACTCTATCATCTAGAAACTGTTTTTCAATAGAACATCAGAATGATTTCATAAAAGATACATCTTAATGAACCTTTGGGGGATGAATCCTATGTAGTTAGACTTCCAGTAAGGTCCAGTATATATTTTAAGTCAATAGCTATTCTCTAGTGCTGATCCTTAAGTGGTAGAATGTCTCTGACATAGAAGCAAGAGTGTGCCCCTTCCACTATCACTAACTGCCATTAATCAACTTGGGTAATTTTTACTTCCTTTTCTCCAAATGTCAAGCTTTGCCTGAGTAGCATTCTAGTTTTGGGGGAAGGATGCTTCTAACAGAGGACATTTAAAGTTACATTAATTCTAGAGGTCTATCTGCCACAGTCCATTTTGACTGTACTCCTATGCCAGTGGACTATCAGACAAAGAAATAAATTACTATTCTAGAAGATGTAATTACCTGATTATAATAAGGCAATAGAGTTGCTGCTATATTATTGGGATAGGGAAAAGCATGTCTTAAACTCATTGATTTACTGAGATTCCTCTGGTTCTTTCACGCATGGTAATAAACATAGATGAACGATTATAGTAAGCATGGTTAGAAAGGTCCTAGTAACCAGGATGAAGATCTGAGTTCTCCCACCCAAGATGAAGATCTGGCCCCTAGACCAACAGAATTGTTAGCTAAAGGGGAAGACAACTAGAATAGGCAGTAAAAGAGGGAAATTATAAATATAAATTAAAGTCTTGGGACCAATTATTACTGCAGAGGTTATAATATTCTATGGAAGAAAATAAAGAGAACTTTAGATGAATGTAAGTAATATCGAAGCACTATTCCCAATTGCATCACATATAGATTACTTAGAGATTAAAATTTTGGCAGAGACAAAGCTATGTATTTTTTAATCAAATATTTTCTTTTTCTTTCTTCTGAGCTCATTCTTCAAACTTCCTGGCAGCTGGGTTGAGTTATTGGAGTATAAATATGTATGCTTATTTAGTGAAAGTGATGTAGCTCTGGTGCTTAACTGTATTCCATGCATCCATTCAGCCTCTTTTGCCTGTCATATGACCTTGAAACTACAGCTTCTGATTTTATAGCCCCTAAATGGACGAAGATTCCCTATACGATATCAAATTATTGAGTTAATGATAAATTATTTCTGTGTTAAAATGTCAGGATTAATGTTACTGCAGCATAACACAGCCTAACCTGACTGATTCTCATTAAGAAAGAAGACATGCCTCAATAGATGCATTTAATAGAATGAACACAGCAAAAAATTAAATGAGGCAGTAGAAAATTGACCTAAGAAATTCTACCAGAAAGAAATGCAAAAAGATAAAGATATATGATGTAAAAGAAAGGAATTAAGATGAACAGAAAATTGATCTAAAGTTTTTAACATTGTCTGTGAGTGTGCAGGAGACAGAATGAAGTTAGAAGCACAAGGTTTCTGAATCAAAAAGTACCACCTAATAACAAATACATGGTTTCTAACAGAAAAAAAACAAACAAACAATGAGTTAAACAGGGAAATCTTGCAACTGGCTGGACCTGAGATAAATATTCATATAGATTTCAGAGTTGATTTGTTCATTTTAAAAACATGTCAAAAAATGAATTGTGTTTTGCAAAGATGCAAAGAAAGTAGATCTATCAAAAAAGAATAATGGAACAAACCCAGATCGAAGCAGGGCTGAAAAACTATTTGGTCACTGAGAAATGAAGAAAGCATCCAGATTCCTGTGTGATTTCCACTGTACTGTGTTTTCTATCCTTAACATCCTAATAGATTTTCCTTTGCCTCAGTTTATCTATTTAGAATTCTCTATGCCTTACAAAACAGAGTAGTGTCTCTAGAATAAGCATACATAATTCTCAATTTGATCCATGTCTAATTTTTGACTCTTACATTCTTTTGTCATCCTTAATAATGCACATTTTCCTAAAACACTATGTCATTTCTGATATACTTGTTTTTAATATACACTACTGTATTTGTGGGGCCTGAAATATTTTTCTTTTTCTATCATCACTTGAAATTTCATATATGTATTTTTAAAACTTATGTCAATTATATTTAATCTCTGTGTAACTTTGCCAATGCCATGAAGCAGACTTAATAGTACCTTCTTTGTATTCCATAGTCATATGCCTGTAAAACCACTGGGTAGCAATATACCATTTTGCCGCATATCTGTCTTGCACATCAGACTCACAGTGGTTGAGTACAGGCCTTGTTTACTAATGTGCGCACAGTGCCTGGTAAGCCGTGCATGCTCAATAAATAAACTACCAAGCAAATCATGCAGATAAAATTAAATAGCAAGATAAACTGTTCACTTTCAGTTTCTCAACTCTACGACACACTAATCATAAAATATAGGATCTAATATTGTTCATCATTTGCTTTCATGAAACCATTGAAATTGTGAAATGATTTTAAATTTATTTCATTGTTATTCATTTACGTATATAGGTTTATCATCTCAGCAATGAATTTGGGGTCAAGAGAGCGGAGAAGAACATTAATTCAACAACCACCAAGGCATATGACAGGCCTCAAGGCAATTCAAGTACTGCTAGTGTCACCAAATGCTTCTGGAAGCGTCTGCCAAGTTGTCAGGCACTGTAGAGAAAGCAATTGTTCTCCACAGGACATCTGTGATTTCAGGTGGTCCATACTGTTTTCTCCTGCCAGACCAGGGACGAAGATATTATTTTACTATTTTCTGCAGTATTTGAACTAAAGAAGAAATTATTTAAAAACCTTTTGGGGGCTGGACACAACTACAAGAGGGACTTTTATCTAACAAATGCAATCAGTGTAACCTAATTCTTTGTACCCTCAATGAATCCCAAACAATAAACAAAAAGAAAAAAACAAAGATTAAACTAAAATTAAAAAATCTAAAACAACAGACCTGGTCACATTGCCTTCCTGCAAACAATATCAAGAGAAAATTACAGATGGTATGTACCTATTATTTTTTTTTTTTTTTTAATTTCAGGTTAATGTGAGGGTGCAAAGAACCAGGTCACAATATTTGAATTTGTTAGGTAGATTCCCTCTTGTAGTTGTGTCCCACACTCAAAAGGTGTGCCATACACCCCTACATCGTGCCCATTCAGTGGGAGCACCCCAATCCCTTACTCTACCCCCTCCGTCAGACCCCCTCTCCCCAACTTGAATTGGAGTTTTTCTATTATGTGGGCATTAATCAGATAGTCTGCCAGCTTCATGTTGGCATTGAGTACGTTGGATATTTGGTTTTACATTCTTGTGATACTCTACTAAGAAAAATGTGTTTTAATTCCATCCAGATTAATACAAAAGATGTAAAGTCTCCATCTTTTTTTAATGGCTGAATAGTATTCCATGGTGTACATATACCACAGCTTGTTAATCCATTCATGTGTTGATGGGTGTTTAGGTTGTTTCCCTGATTTTGGCAATTAAAAATTGAGCTATAATAAACAGTCTAGTGCAAATGGATTTATGATGAAATTATTTTTTTTTCTTCTGGTTAGATGTCTACTAGTGAGATTGAGGGATTAAATGGGAGTTCTAATTTGAGTTCTTTGAGGATTCTCCTCAAAGAGATTTGTTTCTAAAGAGACTGTTTTAGTTTGCAGTGCTATCAACAGTGTAAAAGTGTTTCTCTCTCTCCACATCCAGGCCAGTATCTGCAATTTTGGGATTTGGTGATGTGGGCTAATTTTACTGGGGTTAGGTGATATATCAGGGTGGTTTTGATTTGCATTTCTGTGAAGATTAGGGATGATGAACATTTTTTCTTTCTTTTTTTTAATTAAATCATAGCTGTGTACATTAATGCAATTATGGGATACCATATGCTGGTTTTATATACAATTTGAAATGTTTTTATCAAACTGGTTAACATAGCCTTCACAGCATTTTCTTAGAGGGTTCCTTCTTTTTTTGTATTTATTTATTTATTTATTATTAAATCATAGCTGTGTATATTAATGCAATCATGGGGCACTGTACACTGGTTTTATAAACAGTTTGACACATTTCCATCCCACTGGTTAACATAGCCTTCCTGGCATTTTCCTAGTTATTATGTTAAGACATTTATATTCTACATTTACTAAGTTTCACATGTACCCTTGTAAGATGCACCGCAGGTGTAATCCCACCCATCACCCTCCTTCCTCCCATCCTCCCCCCTCCCTCTGACCCTTCCCCACCTTCTTAGGTTATAACTGGGTTATAGCTTTCATATGAAAGCTGTAAATTACTTTCATAGTAGGGATGAGTAAGTACATTGGATACTTTTCCTTCCATTCTTGAGATAGTTTACTAAGAAGAATATGTTCCAGCTCCATCCATGTAAATATGAAAGAGGTAAAGTCTCCATCTTTCTTTAAGGCTGCATAATATTCCATGGTATACATATACTACAGTTTATTAATCCATTTGTGGATCGATGGGCACTTGGGCTTTTTCCATGACTTA
>CAUYPK010098566.1:0-22517 GCA_963574355.1 Loris lydekkerianus | reverse complement strand
TGGGTACAGGTGTAACCTACCAAATGCAGAATACAAATGCCTACATACAGTAACTAAGAAAATGCCATGAAGGCTACGTTGAACAGTTTGATGAGAATATTTCAGATTGTATATGAAACCCGCACATTGTACCCCTTGATTGCACTAATGTATACAGCTATGATTTAACTATAAAAATAAATAAATAAATAAATAAAAATAAATACACACACAAGAATATACCAAATCATACTTTAGGCCATCTCTGTAATTCTATCATTATCTTTAATATTATTACAATTATTAACAGCATGTTCTGAAGGTTTCAATAATTCTTAATGGCAACATATAATGACAACATCTTGGGGTTTTTAAGAAATCTTTTATTATACATGTGCATTTATTTTTAAAAAAATCTCTGTAGACAATCAACATTACTTAATACTGTGAATCAGCCCTCTTGAGTAAAATGGATCCCAATACCAAATGTAGTCTCTATTGTAAGGAAAGGAACTGTCCAAAGTACATGCAATAACAAGTGAAAGATTGGAAATTAATAGGATTTAATTACCTACACTAGAATTTGACAGCTTACTGGGACCAATGATTCTCATTCACTCTCTCTCTCTCTCTTTCTCTCACTCTTGCTCTCTCTTTCTCAGTACTGCAGATAAGATTTAAGAAGGCTCAAAATAGTTTTCTGTTTTATGTATTTAGTAAAAGACAGCTAAGGTGAGTGATGTTTGCCTAATTATCTGAACACCATTGCAATGTTCTTTACTCACATAAAGTTCCAAATATTTACGTGATAAAAAATTGCCTCAGAAATAGTCATCTAAAAATACAAGGTCAGTCTAACTAATACAAGAAAAGTAGGAATGTCCTCTACCTTCATCCTAAATTTAAATATTTTGATATGAATGTATTATATAAATCATAATTTGTAAATATAACACAAAGAAAAAATGAATTAGCCCAAACACAATGTACAATTGAATAAAATATTCCTCTGCCAGTATAAATAAACCATTATTAAAATTATAAAAAGGAACATTTTAAAAGTACAAGAAACAAACATAATTAGATTTACTATATTATGAGGGTTTATTAAAGAGCCAATATAGTTCAGTTTTCAGTCTAGTAAATTCAAACAGTGATAAAATATAAGTACTTTAGCAGCATATTTGCATTTTTGGTGGATGCTATGCCATGCAGAGGGAAATCTTTTACTGCTAACACAACCAAAAGCAAAATGTATTTTAAAAGTTCTTTTGTCCAACTGTATTACTGCATTAATCATACATAATCAGTGATTTACGAATTCATTTCGAGAAGCTAGATCAGAGAACTATATGAATGCAATTTATTCAAAACATACTATCAGAGAGATACAGTTCACATCCCTTCCTCTGTCTTCCCACTAATCTTTCAAGGGACTAGGCAAGGCAGTCTGGAGAAGTCTGCTACTGCTCTCTACAGTTTAAACGCATCCACTTCTTAATTACAGCCAGTAATTGACTTTGTTCTGTTCCATTCCAGTCACTCACAGGAAAGTAGTTTCAAAATCTTTGATTGGTAAAGCCCATTTAATTCAGGTTTCTCAATCCACTTTTTTACATTACCTCTTTAGGATTTCTGATAACTGGTTTGCTGAATCATATTTGCACTTAGAACAATCGAATTTTCAACACTCTTAGGGGAAAAAGATGTCAGTGAAGAACGTTAGCTTTGACTAAATCTTTTGGTCGAACAACTCATGATGACAATCTAAAGTGATGGAGAACTAATAACAGACAAAAGGTATCTGCGATTGAGCCACACTAATGTACACTTTTTCTATATGGTGTTTTGCCTCCGTGACAGATGCTGGGGTGAAGGAATGAAGGAAGAACTTACAGAAAACATGACAGGTTTAGATAAGAGCTAGTGGCCTCCACCTTATTTAGAAACCCATACTAGGCAAATGTTTCTTGAAATTCCTTATCACCACCAGGTTGAATTTTAAAGGGATATATCAGAGCATGAAAGCAGTCTTAAGGAAGTGTGTTAGTGTTGTCAATAATAAATATCCTTTAGGAGCCATCTGGGGCATGTTGCCTCAAACTTTTTCGCACTAAGTAAGGGTCTACCTAAATTCTTGCTGGTAACAAATTTATACCCAGGAAACTATCCACGCAGCATGTGCACTGAGCAACATGTAGATTAAGTTCATTTCTAAAGGGTTTTTGGTACTCATTCAACAATTGCTTTTCCCTTGGACTTGGAACAGTTTGTGTCTTTGTTGATGTTTCTGTGAAGATGGAGGCAGGTATATGCAAGCTCAAAACTGATAAGAGATGAAGAGAGAAGTAATTTTTTAGGTTTTAGCTAAATGGAGTATTATTATATTAATTTAAAACACTTAAAAGAGTTTTAAGGAGTAGTGTTTATGTTCATTTAAACTGTCCTTTTCAATGCTGTCAGTTAATTACTCACATTTGCAGTAATATTTTACAATATTAGATTTTAATTTAAATGAGAAATCAATATGTAGAATGAAATGTATGCTATTAAAATTTCCATACTTTTGTGTTTTAGAATAAACAAAACATTTTCAGAACTTCATTTTTTGCCTGACTCTAAAAATGATATAAATTTAGCATGGAGCATGAGAAAACTAAAGAATCAAATTAAAACTATTCAGGAGCTGCACAGAACATTGTGGACATTTTGATTTAGTTATTACCAGTATTTTATAAATAATATACAAACAAATATGAAAGTGATCATTGGATAATTTTATGCTATTGATAGATATCTTGACAGCAAAATATATTTGGTTTAAACATTGTCAGTTTCTTCTCTTACAGTTGACTTCAAATGCACATGGGGAGATTACAAAAGATGTAAGAGATGAATTACATGCTCCCTTCTCTCTGTTAATACCACCCTTCCAGATGCAGAATAAATCCTACAAATAATTCCATGTTCAGAAGACTAGAGAGGATGAGTTCATGACAGAACACCCCCCTAATTATTAACAATGACTGATTAAGCATCCATTAAGAACAAGGAATATTGCTGGAAGCTAGGGACATATAGGCCCCACCCTCAGAACTCACAATCTTGAGTGAGTTTATATGCTATTTATCCAAGATAAATAACATATGCTATTTATCCAAGATAAATAACAATTAACGATTAATGTTAGAGATAAATAACAAAAGAAAACGGCTTATACTAAATCCCAGTGTGAGTGGCACCGACAATACTCATGTCAAGATTTCAGAGGAGGGAATAATTACTGCAGGCACATTTACATCATAGAATTATGCACAAACTGGTGGTCATGATAGGTTATTCTTTAAAGGTTGATTGTATTGTAACTTTACTATATTAAGGATATGAATACTACCACTTGGTATGCAAAGTGATATCAGCTTTAATGATCTCAAAGCACATAATAAACATTTTCCAAATGCAGCTTCCCTCCACTATCATGAAGTAATTTTGCAAATGAAGAAAATGAAGCAAATGAGGAAAATGAGAATGCCATTCTATCAAATTGGCATCATTTTAAATGATAGAATTAAGAGATTACAAAGATTTTGATTTCTAGTTCACTAGTTCTCAGCAAACAAACGTATACAGTGAAGGACGGTGCATGTGAAGAACAGGAAAGGGCCACAATGATTTGGTTTCAGTCGAAAATTGGGAATAGTGACATTAGAAAAAGTTGCTTGTTTCCCTACAGTTAGGCTACAGGTAGCCCAATTTTAAAAGCTCATGGAAAATCTGTATTTATTTTTTTCTTTTCAAAAACAATCCCTCCCTGGCTATTAAAAAAAAAAAAAAATTATATGTCTAAGACAGAATTGGTGCACACAAAAACTCTTTAAAGTCCTGAAAAGGAGTAAAACAACCCTACATTTGAACAAGTATCACTTACATTTTGCTTAGTTCTTACTTAAGGAGGAGGTATTCCATCTTAATAAAGTTGAAATTGTATATAGGAAATGTGTAATAAAATAAGCCAAACATCCAAAAAGTCCTGAAATTTGTCAAATTAAATGGCTACAGTGGTTCCAGAAATAAGTGGCTAAGAGGAATGGAAATTACTATGATGTTTAGAGATATTTTGGACTTAATAAGGAAATCATTATATTTGAATTATCAAATTAAATTAAGTAGAAATAAAAAGTTTTCCAAAATACTCTAAATTAATGTGAAATAAATATGAATGATTTGTAATGTTAATTTTATCCAAATCTTTATTGAATACTCAGAGCATAAAACATAAATATATATGTTGTCTACATCACAGTGAAACATCAAGGCCTAAAACTGAAGCAATAATCCCTAAAAAAAAAAAATTCGCATTGATTCACATTTTTTTCATCTTGCGTCACACTCTACATAGGATATGAATGATCAAATGAAGGTTGTCACGAGTATACTAATAGTTAGCATACTTGGTCTCAAAGGTATTTTTGCGTGATCCAGCCAAATGTCTATCTCAAATTACAGTCTGGTTTGAGTAACTCCTAACATTTTCCTTAATATGTCGGGCAAAGTTAACATAAAACTAAGGGTAAAATATCAGTTAGAAGTAAAAGATCTTCAATTTGTCTTTCTAAAAATGTTACTTGTTAAAGCATTTTGTGAGAAAGTATCTGCCTTGTGTTCCCAATGTTGCTAGATGTTAAGTAAATATATGCTGATTACAAAAAAAAAAAGTTGTTTTGGCAACTCGGTTATTAAAATGCATTTCTAATCCCCATCTGTCATGAAAGTTTTGGAAAGTTTATTTACTTTGGATAGCAGCCTTATCCAGGGTTACCCTAGCAAACAATGATAGCAGTCTTCAGAAGTTGTGTGAGGAACAAGCCACTAGGGACCCATTTTTGTTTTAATTGGCACACACAAACACTTTTCTGGTCTGTCAAGAAGATCAAGCTAATATGCATGGAGGGTGTTATATTCTCAGCTTTGGGGAGCAGTAAAGCTCCCTTTATTTAAGTAATTTAAATGATAGACTGCAAAAACTTTGCAAGTCAGAAAAATGTTTTATACTTTCTTGGGGAATATTTGTTTTAAGCAATGGAAAATGTTCTACATATCTAAAGATGTTGAACCTTATGTTATAATTACCCTGTTTTTTCTGACTCTGTGAAATGTTCCTAAATCTACATGCTACTAAATAAGCCAGGCCACCAATGGATCTTGCATTTCCACAACTCCACTTATGTTAACAAAAGTACGTTCATTAGTTTCCAGATGTTTATTGGATATTTTTTTCAACGTGTTTAGAGATGATTGATTTGCATGTACATTTATGGGAACCCTCAGTGGTGTCATCATATCAAAATAACCTGCCCATGTAACCAATTTCTTATTTAATGGAAAGTAAACAAATGTTGAGCTATGTACATGGCAGACCTCAAGCGCATTCAGAAATCAAAGGTTTAAGGCCATCCTTTCAAGAAACAATGATTTTTTAATTTAAATCAAGCTATATCTTTGACACCCAAATAATTTGGTCAATGCATTCTTACAGCAGAGATATTTTCTGCTTAATAAAATTGACCCTGTGTGAACACTCACACCCCATATCACTTGCCCATTCTGCCTTTCTGTTTATTAACAAAATCTAAAATTCATTCAGAATTATTTTGAACAGACAAGCAAATAAAAACTCATGTTCATTCTTTTATCTGTGTTGAAATATTTTAAGTACTGAGAAACAGTCTTCTCAATATTCATGAAAGAATACTATCCAAGTAATTAGTAGATAGTTTAGCAGTTTCCACAGTTTTGCAGTCAGCTACACCAAAACTTTTGCCTGTGGTGCTCATATGAAAAACGACTGAAAAAGTGACTAATCGAAGCAGTTGGTAAATAAAAATATCAGCTTTGAGTTTTATTGCTCTTAATGTTAATTTTTAAACTTGGGGGAGTAGCTGCCTCTAGATAAGTGAATTATTCTGAGACTTGTTGCCACCTGTCACTCCCCGCCAACCACAGATCAGCTTGTAGCCTAAGCTAAACTTACTGTGCCCAATTTCTTATCTAGTCACATGACACTTGGGAAACTGCTGCCCCCATTGTTTTCAAATGGTATGATTTTATTATTACTGTCATTATTTAAGTGATGCTCAATTTAAAACGTAATAAATTCAAAAGTGTAACATAAACACAAAATCTCTCTTTCCCCAAGATATACTGAATTGATCCATACATTTTATATACTCTTAGTCCACACATTTTACCCATGAGTAAACATCACATATGTGTTTACACTTTAATGAAAATATCATGTATACTGTAATAAAACTTTTTTATGCATTTAACTATCTATAATACAATTTCTCCCATGAGGACTTAGTTACAATGTCCTGTGCTCTTTTCACCATCTCAACCATATTACTCCTTCCAGTCCATATTCTGAGCCAAAATGCTCTCTCTGAAACTTGGATCTGAATATCCCATTCCTCTGCTTGATAGCATCCCGAGATTCCCACAGCTGTTTCCATACAATGCAAACGCTTTAATTTGGCCTGCCAGACCCTGTGTGTTCTGGCGCGGACCCACTCTGCAGTTTCCCTGCTCTACACTTTCCTCTCCAGCTCTACAATCCAGCCATACTGAAAATTATTTTTGTTCCCCAGCTGCCCCATACTAATTTCTACTTCTTCCCTTAAAGTCAGTTGTTTCTGCTTCCCTGGCCCCTCTGACTTCCTCTATCATAATCAATCAAATCAATTGAGACATCACCTTTTCTGTAAAGGCTCTTCTGAAACAAATGTTCCCTCCAAGCGCCCTCATGAAATCCCACTTCTCTCCTGGCATAGACAGACTGTATTACATGTAGACCAGATCCCCCCATTAAGCTGCAACCACCTTGGGGTCAATGGCAATTTTCTATGTGCATGGCTGAATGACTGACACTCAAGGAACCCTAAAAACAATAAATCACATCTACTTTATTCATTTCAGTGAATGCATAATACTCCATTGTGTGATAGGTCATAATATATTTAACTCATGCTCCTTTGTAATAAAATTTTGAAGGCTGCAACACAATTGTATTGTAGGTAATCTAGGTAAACATCTACTGATGACATTTTATCAGAGTAGAGTAGGCAAACTATTTTGAAGATTGAGAAGAACAGTCTGAAGACAGTATTTTCCCATCAGTCGGCAAGCCCTAGACTTTAGATGACAGAATTCAATTTGGAGGGCCCAGGATGTGCAAAAGTAATCTGTATTTCCATGCATATCACTAGAATAAAAAAATTTCTCAGTTATATATTTCAAATCCTCCCAAATTTTTTTTAGGGATAACCTATATTAGATCATCCAAGAATCTCACCCTATGTCTACATCTTTCTAATTGGAGTAGACAGTATGGGAAATTGGACACGAGATCAAGGTTAGTTAGTTAGTTAGTTCAGTTAGTTCAGTTAGTTAGTTAGTTAGATCAAGAGTTAGTTCTTACGACACAAAGATGCTTACTGCTGCTCCATCAACAATGCGCCATTAACTTTACTGAAGCACTGTTAATATTAATAAATGAGCAGACTGTGGGGGGAGGAGGCAGCACCTTTGTTGTTAATAATTTTATTTAGAAGTATTAGCTAATTTTAAGATACAGTGACTTAGTAGAAACAGGTTATTGTTGTCACTAGTCTATTACTCACACATGTCCCCTGTTAGGTGCTGAGATTGCACAACAAGAATAAAAGATGTTACAATATGTAAGTATCTCTATGCTATAGTAATGTATTTGGCCATGATTATGAGTGTTTATAAAACATTCAAGAATTGTTCCATGTCTACTTACATTAATGAGAACACCTGTTAACTTTAGTGCCGTGCAGACTTATTTGCATTAGATTCAGTTTTTTGCATACAGTACATCACTTTTTGAAACAATTAGATGCTTATAGAGAAATATAGCTAAGTGAAACCCAGCAGCTTGAATGCCTTCCGGCTCAATACAATTCAACTCCAGGTTTCAGTGAAAAACAGAAAGCTGTTAAATTACAATACTGCCACTTAGAAGTGAATGTAGGTGTATTTTATATTTTTTATATTCAGAGAACAGAGGAGACATATAAAAATCTGTGCTTTAATTTTCAAGTAAAATTATTGCCAAACAAGACAGTTTCCAGACAAGGATGCCAAAAAGTAAGGAATGGCAATTCCACTACAACATAGATTCTTCATGATCCTAGGGACTCCTACCCAAAGTTGGTCTCTTTATCAATCTCAGGAAGCTGGGAGAATTCAGTGGGTCTGACTGAAGAAGGAAATCTGCAGATGCCCGTGCCCACCTTGTACGTTCCCAACACTTTACCATATAGCCCTTTCTATGTGATGACAGAGCTGAAGGGAGTGAAGAGCTCAGGATTCCCTCTGAGCCAGTCACCTCTGGGCTGCTGGTCACAGTGACGCCACAACATACCACCATACCGACTTAGAAAATGCATAGGAATTCCCTTACAGAAAGCAGTGAATCTGGCTTACTCATTACTCAAGCACGTAGAATGTAGTCACAACTTTTGTAGGTCCCCCTCTATTGACACATCTGTCTGCCACTTCCCGTAAGATGTTAAAGCTTCTGTGATTTAAATAATTTCAGTTATTGAAAATGGAGCACTTGTAAAAATCTGTAGATTCACAGCCTCTATTATCATCATTATATTTAAAAGGTGCAATGTTTATATCCAAATGACTCAGTTGGTAATATAGTCTAAAGATAAATGAGTATTTATGATCCAAAGCAGAATTGTGATTTATAACTGTTTTCTCAGACATAAACAGAACAACTCTGTACTGTACTAGTAAAAACTGATTACCCAAAGCACACAAGAACCCTTCCCACAGGATTAATGATACTTTGTCTTGGGAAATGAGGGAACCGGGAATGGTCCTTGCAGAGTGTGTGAATCATAAGAAAGAATGCTATCTATTTTTCCCCTTACTATATAGTTATATGGTCTGGGCAGATGAACAAATATTAGGTGGGAATTTGGGAATTAAATAGTGATTTCTTTTTATTGTATGGAATCCAAACTACATAATTCAAAACGTAAAGGTTATAATATAGTAAAAGCATGCTTTTGGTTTCTGGTTTTGTTTGTTTGTTTGTTTGTTTGTTTTTTGAGGTAGAGTCATTCTAGCTCAGGCTAGAGTGCCGTGGTGTCAGCCTAGTTCATAGCAACCTCAGACTCCTGGGTTCAAGCAACCTTCCTGCCTCAGCCTTCTGAGTAGCTGAGGGATTATAGGAGCCTGCCACAATGACTGGCTAATTTTCTGTTTTTAGTAGAGACAGGCAGGGACTGGCTCTTGCTCAGGCTGGTCTCAAACTCCGGAGCTCAAGTAATCTTCCTGCCTCAGCCTCCCTGAGTGCTAGGATTACAGGCCACTACTTCTGGCCTTGGTTTCTGATAATTTTGAAATTATGTTGACGCAAGAGTTTTATAATCTAGATTTTGTTCTCTATGAAATAGCATTATCATTTATTAAGGATCTGTGTAATTAGGAAATTTAGAATGAGGAGAAATTTAGCTTTTGCTATTAACTATAGGCTTAAGTAAATTAAAAGTGTTAAAATATTTTTCCTGAAAGTGTATAAAAATTAGAATTCTGCCCATTGGAGAATATCTGCAACTGTTTATTCAGAACGGCTATCTTTAAAACAAATGTGAAAAAGTATCTGACATTTCTAAAACTAGGATTAGTGATATATATAATATATATAACTCACGCATGTGTGTATATAATATACTACATATATAGAGGCAAATTATACAGTGTAGCCATAAAGTTCATGTGCAATTCAAAATAGTGTGCAATTTTAAATTGCACATGTAATTTTATGGCCACCCTGTATATCTGCCATATTACATATGGACAGAGGGAGATATAATTTAATGGTATTTTAAAAAGCAAAACACTGGTGATTATATAATAGACAATGGCATCTGTCATTTAAGCAACAGGCTACCCACCTAATGATGGAGACATTTGGAATGACATATCACTCCCTGCTAAATGTGTACAAAAACACCACAGCAATCTTTACTCCTCAAAGCAAAATTGCATTGGTGTTGGAAATAGTGCCACCTAAAAATCCCAAGCTTAAAACAACATGTATTGGTTGCACTGTCAGTAGGTTGATTATATAATTTACTATATAAGCTGTAAGAATTCTGAAGGCAAAAAAAGACACTATGCATAATTACATCAGGACCTAAGATATAAACCAGGCTTATTTTGCAAATACTGGGACATATGGATCCCTAGTCATCACATACAACCCTGGGATGTCTGTCATTCGGCAACCATTGATCTTTAAGAGCCTGGTGAATATCTCCCATGGGTTCAATTCTAGGAACTGTGAGGTATAACAGGAAAAATTAGCAGTGATCTTTGCTCTTAAAAGACTTATAATCTAGTGTCATATGAGAAAACAATTAGAATGAACAATTAAATCATGATTCAAGATGGAACACATAGTTGTTTTCATGAACCAAACCAGTGTCTTTGAGGGTATACTGGTATACTCAGTGAAGAAAGCTGTAGAAGGATCTTAGAAGGACAGATTAAATTTAGGAGAAGAAAAGGATAAGGAGGATAAAACAGGTGACAGGAATAGCTTGTACAAAGATTCAGAAGAATGTAACAATTTAAGAGGACGTTAAGAAGCTGCTCCTGAACTCTCTTTGCTGGCTCTTTGTCTGGGACTCATCCCCTACTCTTGTAAAGCATGATTCTTTGCACTTAAACACACACCCTGGAATATTACCATTCCTGTTTATTTTTAAGATCAGATTTATAAATCAATAAATTCCTAATTTGTCTCTCCAGTCCAGACATCTCTCTTGGTATCTATCACGTTCAGGCCACCATTACTTCTGGTCTGATCCATTCCCTACACTTGCTCATTAGAGAACTCCTAATTTGGCTGGCACTTTGTAATTTGGTAATTTAGCTGGCATGTCCTTGGAGATCTTCATAAATCTGATTGTCATGCTCACTGGAACCTAAAGAATCAGACTCTAGAGTAGGACCTAATAATCAGTTTCTTTAGCAAGCTCTGCAAATGATTTGAAAGTTGTTGTGTGCTGGGTCCTGCTGGTATAGACTATAGAAAGATAATCTACCCAAACCCGTATCTGTCACATGCTATGTCAAAGTCACTGGATGGATTCATTTTATCCTAAGGGTAAAATGCAAATTCTTTAATATATATCATCAAACATTTCATAATTGTCTCTCTGACTCTCATCTTTTCAATTCTTCTACTTATTAACTATATAACTTTGAGCAATTTATTTTAAAACTTTGTTTCAATATTTTCATCTATAATCTTGAGAAAAATAATAATATATGCTTCATAGGACATTAGAAGGGCTATAATGAAATATAACACAATCCGGGAGAATTTAGCATAGTACCTGCCACATAATAACAACTTAGAAGTATTATTGTTATATTATTTGATTTATTGGCTGATTCATTGTCACCTGAATTTTGCAAACTTCTCCTTCTCATTCAACTACTAAGACATCACATATTCAGAAAGGCTTTTATAATCTCCAGAGTTTCTCCAGCAGTGTGCCATAGTGATGTGCATCCAGGGTCTTGCCTTCACTATACCTTCAGGCCACCATTACTTCTGGTCTGATCCATTCAGGTCCCAGACCACAAAACCTTAAGGTCCTAGGCCACAAACCATGTGTCCCTGCATGTGGTATAATACCTGAAATACTACAAGCTCTCAGTAAAGTACAGAACGAATGATAGCTCAGTTGGCTTAGGTAAACACTATAGAGTTGTGGCATCCACATAACAAAGGCTTTGAAATTTAGAAAACATAAATTTTATTTGATAAGTTAGGCAAGAGACAAGAGTCCTCAAGAATCCTTGAGCAGAGCTGTTCATAGCGTGTGTGGGGGGACATCCTCTTACAGCTGGATCAGTACTGAAGCTTCCCTAACTCTCAACACGGCACTGTCTGCTAAGGTTGTGCCCATGTGTCTATCTGAAAAGATGATACAACACTTTCTCTCTGATGAAGAATGCTCGTCTGTGGTTCCTGGGCTTTTTAAGGCTCTTCCTGGTTCCTGGACTTTTTATCCTTTCTTCCACACAGCTTAGACAGCTTGATGCACTGCCTCAGTTTTAGATCCCAGGATTTTTAGTTGTTTGGTATTAGAATTAAGACCTTTAACTCACCCAAGGTGACTTGCAATGGTCTCTGGCCCTGAGAGTTGGGAATGCAGTTGGTCATCAATGTAGCCTGTCTTCACCAATGTTCTTTTTCTTGTTTCTTGGTTTGAGAGTTCTTGCTCTGGTGGCTTATCAAATGTACAAGACCCTCTAAGCTGGTAGAGTTCCTTTTGTCACAACTTTTGGGAACTGGGGCTTTTCTGAGCATTTCCCTGATCCTTACTGCACGCCCTTCTCTCGTTCTTTAAATCCACCTTCCATCTCTGCCTCACTCATTTAAACTGTTAGACACTTAATCAAAAAATAATACATCTAGTACTTGCATTCAAGGAGGCGCAGTTTTAAAAGTATGTGAGAAAATGTCATGTCAGTTTATTCAGAGACCATCCAATTGGCCTACTAAAATACCCTTGTTATTTCTGGTTGGAACTCACACCCTGACTCAAAACGCCTGGACTGCTTTCTTTTACCTTACCTTTTATCTGTATTCTGTCCAGAGATGTGCTTCCTTCCAGTATCATCAACTCGAACTTTTCCATAGCAGTTTTCCTAACTATAGTTTTTTGCCTCCTTCATCAAGATGCTTCTACTGCTATTATTAACTGGATTATTCTTGATCTCAAGAAAAAAATCCCAATCCATAAATAAATGATGTATAAAAAATCATGAGTAAAGTGAGATACTCCCTCAATTTCTGAGACTCACTATAAACTATCATGCCATTTATCAGTCTCTAGGAACCTGTGGAGCAGGATGTGAAGGTGAGTATTTTTCCATCATGAGAATCAGTGTTGGGCTTGCAATCTGCTACCCTTGGTGAATGGCTCACAGCACTGGATCCACATTTTACTAAGTTTCATCCACATCGTTTTCTTAAAAAGTGTCAGGTTTAATTAGAGTAGGTTTATATGCAGCTTGTGAATTTACCTGAAAGCAAATGGAGTAGGCTCTAAGGGAAGAATTTATTCCAAAGTTAAAGAAGTCACTGCTTCCCAGGTATAATCTGAGATGGCTTTCAAACTTTTTGCCCATGATTTATGCTAAGAAATACATTTGCATTGCCAACCACTACCTCTACTCTCCTTTCTCTCTTTCTTTCAAACACACACGTGTGCCTATCATCTTATCTTTTTAACTATATATCCATCCATTCATTTATCCATTATTTTATATATATATATATATGCTATATATGCTCAATTTAAGTACTATGTGTACTTAAATTGTGTACATGGAGTACTATTCAGAAGAAAAGATGGAGACTTTACATCTTTTATGTTTACCTTGATGGACTTGATTCTCAAGAATGGAAAACAAAATATCCAATGTGCTCAATACTAATATGAAAACAATATATAAATAACTACATGCCTACACAAAAGATAAAACACGAATATAGTCTAGCAAGGAGGAGAGGAGAGGAAGAATGGGGAGAAGAGGCGGGGAGGGTGATTGGCAGGAGGAAGATGGGCAATTGGTGGGATCTCACCTACTGTACATAATGTGAGGGTGTTTAGCACCTCCCCAGGTGAAGGGCTCAACTACAACTAGAACTTTACCTCAGACTTGAGAACAATGTAACCTAAAAATTTATACCCTCATATTAATTTGAAAAAAATAATACTATGTGTGTGTGTGTGTGTGTGTGTGTGTGTGTGTTGTGGGGAGTGTGTATGTGTTGTGGGGAGTGTGTGTGTGTGTGTGTGTGTGTACATAACATTCATTCATTCATAACATGAATGAAACAAAGTTTCATGAAGTGATATAATCTGATACTTTCTATTCTGGCCTATTCTTTCTTTATTAATTTCATAATTTGTGGCCCAAACTCACTAAATTGATTTTCAGACCCCCTAAAGAGTCTTAAAAGCAATTTGAAAACCAGTGGCCTAGGGTGTACTGAAAGAGGCCATCTTCAAGCCCTGTTCCCCTGTCCCTCTTTCTTTCTCCATCTCCCTTCCTCCTTCCTTCCCTCCTTTTGTCACACTCTCCCCTTCCTTTCCCTCCCTCTCTTTTATAAAATGCTTCAAAATGTCTTTATATACAATTTAAGAATTGAATATGTAAGCCTATGAAAATCTTCCAGAATATTTTTCACTTTTGACTATTAAGTCTGGGTGATCAATAAGCCTATGGGGGTAGGGGGAAGGATTCTGCACTCAGTCATTTCCTGCCTCTTAAAAGTAGAATTAGGATGTGGTTCTTTGGAATTTGGCTTAGACCCTGGGTTCTAAATATACCTTAAAGCAAGAGTTTCTTTATAAAAGAAGAAACAAAGAATTGGGGTAATGTGCTGTTTGGAATACATATGAGATACCTCACCAGGATCTGAAGAGGGAAAAACCAAAGACGTTAAAAAGCCTGGCAAACTATCAGAGACAAGAGATAGCAGCTATTTGTTTTGAAGTCCCTTGTATCGAAACAATGAGCGCCCTCCACATTACATCCTGCAGCACCATGATACAAGGTCTGGGAGTAGTTATTAGCATGTGTCTGTGTGATGGGAGCGAAAGCTAAACATTTTAATGGTGTTATGGCCTCTCTTTCTCAAGTTCCCATTAATGCAAATATAGCACATGTGGTTTAAGTCCCCAGAGCCTTGTAGGACACAAATCACAGATGTGGAATAAACATTATCAGAGAATATGACTCCATGGTTTTCTCCTTGCCATCAACAGATGCCCTCACGCTCCCATGATGTCAGACAGATACCTGATAGGATAACTTGATCCAAATCACAAAAAGTCAGGGTCCTCAAAGGGCCCACGATGGCAAGATTTGAAAATAGCCTCCAAAGATTTCTTGGTAAATTACAGCTGAGGCTCTAGCTATATCAAGGCTTTCAGAGAACACTCACCACTATGATAATTAAAAATAGTAATACTTACTCATCATCTCTGCACCAAAATAACCAGAGACTTATGCTCTATGTGGAGTAGAGTGTTCTTCTAATGTAACCCAGATGATATGATGGCAGAAGCCTGGTAAAACAGAGCTGGTGTACTTCAGATGTACAATAAAAATTTCCCCAGCCATTTTGATTCTTCAACAACACTATTATTAGGAGATGGAATTTTCTTTTTCCACCTTCCACTCTTTCTTCTCTTTCCTCATGTCATTCTTTTCCAAAATTCTCAGACTGACAAAAATGAGTAAAGTGAGATTTGCTCAGATTGAGTCTCTTCTACTATATCATTACTATATTCTAAAACTGCCACAACATTCGAGGAACTTGGGTAATCTCTGTATGTACTGGTGAACTGTGTTTTCCCACATTTCCCGTAAGTGAGACTTCAGTATCCATATGCTGATCTGACCTTGACACTTACATTGGCAGTACTGTCAATGGCCATGTAGTGTGATTCTGGGAACATTAAGGAGTCTCTTTGGATGACAAACTGATTTCCTAAACCTGCTGTCTAAGGTCTGGAATTTTAGATGAAGCCTTAAATAAAGGGACTTTTTTTCTTTAATTATTTGTTCAGATATCAGTATATTTTTCTAACAAAATATATTAAAACAAACTATTTCTGATTGTAAATACACACAATAATGCTTTAAAAAATATGCAAAAGAAGAAATGCATTATAGAAAATAAAAATTAAAATCATCTAATCACACTACTCAGAGTTCTTCCTCTTAATATTTAATGTATTTCCTTTCAGATTTTTTCATGCAGATTTTTTCATGTTCTATGTTTTCTTACATATATGGTTTATATAAGTCACATATAGGTCAATTAAATACATAATACTGCATCTTATTTGTATTTTAAACATTATATCATGAAAGTTATTCTAGGGCATTATTCTTTAACAGCATCAATTTAATGTCTTCACAACAGTATGTCATAGAGAATTACCACAATATATTTAACCATCTTCCCATTTTTCCACAATTTAGTTATTTCAATCTTTTGTCATGATAAATGTAGCCACACTGCACAGGCATGACTTTCTGTTAAAATTTCTGATTTGTTTTTCTTAGAAGAGAGTCTTAGAAGAAGAGCTATTAGGTCAAATAATACGATTTTGAAAGGCTTCTGAAATGCATTATCAATTATTTTCTCAAAAGATTGCTCTAAATTGTATTAACTCATCAAAAGTTAAGAGTTGAGCACATTTTAATCCATATTTTCTCTCAAGTAACATAATGCTGTATACTTTACTAATTTTATAAGAAAAATGTCATTGGTAAGTGTGCATTTCTTTTAAAATTAGGCATTTGTGCTTTTTTCTTCTTAGAATTTGTTGCTAATGTTCTTTTATATTTTTCAATCTTAGCATGTTTAAGATTTATTAAAATGAGGACTTCAATTCGTTTATTAATTCTTGGTGATAATTACCACATATATCTTGCCCAATTTATTTTTAAGTGGCACTTTTAAAGAAGTACTGTTGTCCTTTGGTATCTGAAGGGGATTGGTTTCAAGACCCCACCATATACAAAAATCCATACTCAAGTCCCACATTGGGCCTTGCGGAACCCTTGGATATAAAATTCAACCCTCTAATTCCTGGAATTCGCATCCTATGAATACTGTACTTTTCATCTGTGCTTGGTTGAAGAACCCATAGAAAACCTATAGAACCATAGAACCCATACAAATGGCTGACTGTATTTTTTGAAAAATATTTGCACATAAGTGGACCCATGCAGCTCAAACCCATGTTATTCAAGAGTCAACTGTATTTATATAAGCATGCTATGTTTAATTTCTACATTATAAACTTTAGATACTGCTTCTTTGTGATTTTTCCAATTTATATTTTAATCCTCAGAAATCTTCTGAAAGACTCTTAGTCTTTCCAATGAACTTTAAATGTTTCTTCTATTTCCCCAGAACATCCCATTGTGATTTTGATAGGATGGTATGTTAATTCTATATTAATTTGGAGAGACTAAAATATTCACAAATAGTAGGAATTCCTCTTCAGAAACAAAGTATATCACCCTATTTCAAGCTTTTCTTTATATCTCTTAGTAGACTTTTATAGTTTTATTTGTGTAGACGCACTCAGCCCTAGGTACTTAAAATAGAATTGTGACAGAGACATGGAGAAAAACTTGAGGGCAATATTTATCTTAGAGGATAAGAGAAACACTGACTCCAAAGAAAGGAAAAGCTCTGAACAAGCAGGTCAGGGGCACTTTCTCCACTGCACCATTTAGCCTGAGGCTGGCCACCTCTGTCCTGGTGATCCCAAGGAGGCAACTATTCCTCCTTCTGGCTCATCACCTGGCCTATGAAAAATGTTTCTCACAGGACACAGTGTCTATAAGTGACTCTAACCTAACAGGTGCTGCTAGGGTAATGTAAGCTAACCCTCTGCACGTTTTCTGGTAATAAAAAATGGAAATATCAAACCCCAAATATCTTTTTTTTTTTTTTTTTTTTGTCTCAATTTTCATTTCTAAAGATCATGGCAGATAAATCCCCATCCTATCAGCACTTGTAAAACTATTCATCTGATTATGAGTCCAGGTTTCTGCCTTTCTCCAAAAATCTGTTTCTCCAGTTATGGTAAAGTCTTGATAAACAAACTGTTTAGTAGTCATATATAATTACATCATTTACATATGTCGTATCTCATTCTCAATTTTTGGAGTATGATTTTAATTTCTTTTATATCTTGATAATGTCTACCATAATGAGAGCCTATAATGATGAATAGAAGTGCAGAACATAAAAGAGACAGTAGAGCTCAATCTTAATCATGAAGGATCTCCAGATAATGCTACCTGTGCCTGCCATTCTCAAGCACTGGTCTTGCACAAGTCATGTCCCTATCTGGTGCTTGAGTCTCAGCTGTAAAGTTGGTATAAAAAGAGTAGCTACCTCACAGGATTGTAGTAATAATTAAACGTAATCCACAAAAATCCCATGGCAAAGTTCCTGGCAAAGAGTATATAATTATCCATATTATCCCATTAATGCTGGAGGTTGAAATCTTTGCATTTCTTACATGACTTTTTGACAAGCTCCCAGCACACCAGTATCTGCAGCAGTGACTAACTCTGTGTACCACATGATAGCATGTACCTCTGGGAGGCAGACATATTGAAAAATCAGACATGGGCAATGACCTTGAGAAGTAGGATAGAAACAACTCCCACATCACTTACCACTACCATTCCAATAAAGGAACGTGAAGCATAAATGGGTTAAATACAAAAAAGTAAAGAACAATGTACAGCTATAACCATCTCTCCCTTCTTACCTCCCCCAAATGCTCCCAGTGGTTCTCAACCTTCTTAATGCCATAATGTATTTTCATTGTTACAAAGGGGTCAGGGCTCACAGGTTGAGAATGGCTGCCTAGTCTATTTTGTGAAAGAAGATAAGACACATTTCAAATAAAGGGCAGGAAAAAGTATGTGTAACCCTTTACACATATGCATAAGCATATGTGGCATTCCTGAAAAATCCACACATATGATCATATGCACAGGTAAATTATAAAATGCAATTCTACAATATGACAGAATTAATGAGCTTATATTATGGGCTGAAGGAAATAAATTATTTGTAGAAGAGGGTAGAAAGACCTGACTTACAAGCCCAAATGCCCAAATCGAATCTTTCTGTTTTTTTAGGTACCACATCCTCTACTACCTCTGAGACCAATGTTTTTTAAGTTGTCATTGCAATGGCAATGTCAAAGAAGCACACAATGATACAACCATCTCAATCACAGAGACTTTGCACCATTATCATTAGCCTCTCAGGGTTCCTGCAAAGAGAATTGGTAGTCCTGACCTCATCCCAGAAGGACTTAAAAGTGAGACAATAATGTTGAGAGATAACCTTTGTCTGATTCTGGGTTTCTAGCAGGTGGGGGGTAGGGCAAAAGGGGGAGCAGCAGACAGAGCAGCCAGAACAGGGTTACCTGCAACAGCCTGTAAACAGTGTAAAAGAATCTCTTCGTGTCCTTGTGCCCACAAGGGCAGACACAAATGCACTGAAAGCTCCAAACAACAAAAAGCAAGCAGGCTTAAGGCAATTACAGAGGACAGAGGACAGCAGGGAGCAGACCAGACCAACCATACCCATAAGGGGAGAGATTTTTGTCAGTTTATGTACTATGCAGGGTCCCTAAGACCTCGGATTGGGCTTGGCATATAGTAAGTACTCAGTAAGGATTTATCAAATGAATAAATGAAAGACATAGAAAACAGAAAGCATTCCTTTGTTTGCTATGAGACTAAGTATTCTCCTCTCACTTATGCACCACCTTGGGAAAAAGAGCTGAAGGGGCAGAGTCACAAAAGGTTGTACCAAAAAGACAGAGAAATTATAAAGTATAAGTATTCTTATTTCTGTTGTTTCCTTTCAACCCCCCCCCAAAAAAAAAAAAGAAACAGGGATTCAAAGCAAAATGAGGAGTGCAAAGATAAGAATGTTTTTTAAATATTTGCCCTAAAGTAAGTGATTTTTTTTATCCCCTTATAATTATCTTTATCATATCTGATTTGTCAGTAGCTATAGGAAATCAACCTTCTGTCCTGACAATCTCTTCCTGGCTTCCTCTTAATTCCTTAACTCCTTCTCAATTTTCTTTGCTTTTCCCTTAAAATTAAAAATGCTTCCTCCTATGCCCAATTCACCTTTCAAGCTAGTCACTTCCCAGGTGTTCTCAAGATCTCACATCTCTTTACATGATACCTGCAAAAACACTTTGAGTCCCACCCAACATGTGCACACCATTCTTTCTAATCACTTCATTTTTCCTATGAAGAATGCACCTTCATTTATAACCTTCCATAAATAGATACTTAATGTTAATTTATAAAATTATTGTTACAAAAAACAAATCCTGCAACTAAAAATGTCATACATATATCTATTTAAACAAGTGCAAATATATGGTAGATTCCTAATAGTGGAAGAGCAGAAACAAAGGTAATGGTATTTTGTTTTAACAAATTCTGACAGACCCTAAAACTGGACCATACTAACAATGAATATAATTCTTGTAAAACTGGACATGACTTTAATATTCCTCAATGCGATGAGTGAAAATGGTGTCTCATTTAAAGCTACTGTTTCCTGATTCTTAGTGAAGCTAAACATTTTTTTGTATAACCTTATTAGAAAATTTTTAATTATTTGGTTTTTTAATAGTTTTTCCATTATATCTGTTGGCATGTTTCTTCTTTTTTTATTCAATTCCAGATATCTGTTGGCATGTTTCTTCTTTTTTTATTCATTTAGAGTTGATCTCTCTATATTTGTCCTTTGGTCAAATATATTTTTTTCACCAGTCTATCCTTTTTTTTTTTTTTTAACTTTTAGTGTCTTTAGTCACATTGAGGTTTTAAATTTTATGTTTAATGAGTTAGTCACTATTTTATTTTTGATAGAGAAATTCATTTCTATTCCTTGGCACACTACTTTCTAAAATCAGTTACTGAATTCTATCAAAAGCTTTTTTAAGAAAACAACTAATGAGATAATCATATGGTCTCCTTTAATGTGTTGTAGTAATGATGTAAAAATACCCATTTCCTCATGTTGGAGATACTTGCACTCTTGAAACAAGTATACTGCTCATTCAGTAAAATAAGATTGTTAAAATATACCAAAGTGTCACCATCATCATGATTGGCCTGCAGTTTCCTATTCTTAATTGATGTTGTTTTCTGGTTATTCTAGTCTCATAAATAAATTGGGCATCTTTCTGTATTTCTATGTGGAATGCCTATATAAAACAGGGATTGTTTAGTCTTTTAAGATTTGGCAATATTTACCTATAAAAATGTTTCTGAGGCTTTTCTGGGTATAGGTATTTTAATGTTTTTCAAATTTTTTCAATTTTTTTTTAATTTTAATTTTTTGAGTTAAATTTGTTGGCTTAAACTTTCCTTAAAAATAGCAATTTCATCTTTTGCACAAATGTTTTACACAAGTTTTACACAAATGTTCTTGTAAAACATTTCATTTGCAATCATTTTGTTATTTCTAACATATTGCCTTTTCTCTCTTTTTGATTACGATTGTCAAACAATTCTCAAACTCATCATTTCTAGGCTAGATGCAGTGGTTCTTGCCTATAATCCTAGTACTTTGGGAGGCCGGGACAGGTGGAATGCTTGAATTCAGGAGATGGAGACTAAACCAGCTTTAGCAGCAGCCAGAACCCCCATCTTTACTAAAAATAGTTTAAAAAAGAAAAACTATCTGGAATTGAGGCAGACACCTGTAGTCCCAGTTATTCAGGAAGCTGAGGCAAGAGATCACTTGAGCCCAAGCGTTTGAGGTTGCCGTGAGCTAAATTGATGCCTCAGCACTCTACTCAGGGTGACAGAGTAAGGCTCTATCTCAAAAATAAATAAATAAATAAATAAATAAATAAATAAATAAATAAAAATTATCATTTCTTTTAATATACCAGCTGTTCAGTTTTATTGATCAAATCTGCTTCATTTGTGGTTTACTCTCATCATTTTCTAGTTTTATCTTCATTAAATTCCTTATTTAATCTTACTCTTTATTAATTATATATTTTTCATTTTCCAAATATATGCATTGCAGTGGTAAATATGCATCTAAAAACTTCTTTGTATTGTACCTTTATTTTTGTTATTAAACAAAATGTTAATAACAAATCACTTTGTTGATTTGTTAAACAAACAAAATGTTAAGTAATCACTTCAGATCAACTTTCTGTCAGAGAAACACACACACACACACACACAATATCTCACTTCTATTTGAAGGCACTGAAGAATTACCAAGACACAGAAAACTTGTAAACCAAGATTACTGAAGACAATGGAAGTCCAGAAAGGTGAGCTCAGAAGTTAGTCTTGCCTCTTCTTCCCCTGAGGCAATCTGTACTTACTTTTTTTTTTTTTTTAATTTTTATTTATTTTTCTTTCAGATTAACACAAGGGTACATATGATTAGGTTACATTATTTGTGTTTGTTAGGGAAAGTTCAAGTTGTTTTTGAGTCCTTCACCAAGGAGTTATGCCTTATACCCCTGCATTGTACCCATTAGGTGGGAGCTTACTAAGCCCCTTCAGCTCCCTTTCCTACCCCCTTTTCTTTTCTTTTTTTTTTAATTAATTAATTAATTATTTATTTATTTATTTTTATTATACATAAAAGTATGCACCATAGATGTGGCCCGACCCATTACCCTCCCTCCACCCAAACCTCCCCCCTCCCATCCCCTTCCTTGGTCCTTTCCCCATAGTCTTGTGGTATAGTTGGGTTATAGCCTTCATGTGAAAACTATAGTTTAGCTTCATAGTAGGGCTGAGTACATTGGATACTTTTTCTTCCATTCCTGGGATACTTTGCTAAGGAGAAT
>CAUYPK010098565.1:0-23639 GCA_963574355.1 Loris lydekkerianus | reverse complement strand
TTTTGTTTGTAAGGTTTTTTCTTTTCAGAATACAAATGTCTATATACAATAACTGAGAAAAATGCCATGAAGGCTACGTTGAACAGTTTGATGAGAATATTTCAGATTGTATATGAAACCAGCACATTGTACCTCTTGATTACACTAATGTACACAGCTGTGATTTCACAATAATTAAAAAAAATATGCACTTTGAGTATTACGTTTACATCTCTGTCCTGTATCTAGAGTCACTCCTGGCATGTTGAAGTCATCCCACCTTATTTGTTAACTGATAGCGTTAAAGAGTGAATGCTACCCAGCTTGTTTAAAAGGTGTATCTGTGAAATGGAAAATTTGTGTACTTTTCTTCACAACACTTCAGGCAAGTTTAAATGATCTGAGTACAGATTTTACAGTGATAATGGCACCACACAAAACTTCAGGTCAGAAATAAAAGACGGAAAACTTGCACGACAGCTGGGCACACCAGAGACTGATCAAGCAGGTGAACTAGAACTATGAGAAGAGCCAGAATTGAAACGTTTCCTAGACACAATGAAAAAAAAAAAAAAAAAAAGATAGCCTCAATTAATGCTCTGAAGAGATACTGACTATACTATTGTAAGAAAAATCTAAAATGAAATTAGTCATTTTGAGAAACATAACCATAAGTTTAAGGAGAAGCATGATAAACAATGATTACAAATACCCAGCAATTTCCCACCAAAGGAAAGACACACTGCAGGGAGCTTTTCATGTAAAGATGACTAATCTCATCGGTTTTTGTTTTTTAAGTCATGCTCATTCACATTCAACAACAACATCCAACATCGTAATAAGCATCAACTTCAAACATTAAAGACATGAATCATGAGAAATAAGCTCTTTCCCCAGCATATGTAAGATCAATTATGTGTTCCTGGTAATAGATTTGAGTTTAAGAGAATGACAGATTTTTCATGAAAAGTTTTTTCTTTGAATATCCTTCCAGACTCATAAAAAAGAACTGATCAATCGAAAACTTTCAGAGATAAATTAAGTTTACTAGACTTACCAGTCTCGGTACATCTTTTAAGCTATGTTCTCCATTGTTTATGTCTGACAAAATTATTTTAAATTTATTAATTCATTTCAACAAGCTCTCCTCTCTGGAGAGCTGTGTGCCAGTGCCCATTCAGAAGGTGGACAAAATATCGCCATGGCTGTGTGTAGGGAAGTAAAGGGGAAGCAGGAAAGGCCAGTTTACTTTGAATATCAGAAATAGATGACCTTCCTCTCTAATGCCAAATTTATTTAATCCTGAGTAGAGAATTTCTGAATTTCTAGAATATAATTACCACCATCAGTGCCATCATAAATGCTTCTTCATATATGAAATCTATAAAATCTTTGGAAATTGCTAAATGTCAATCCATAACACATAATATGAAAATTCTCATCCCACTTTACTTCTCTTACAATTTTCACTTTTACAGGGTAATTATTCTTAAAATTTTAAAGTATATATTTTTCTGAGCCATCTTTTTGTGTCCACAAAAATAAAAGGGCATTTTCTACATTTTTACATAATAACACAGACATGACTTGAGTACTTGGTATGTACCCTGCACTGTCTAAATTTTTTACATATATTATCTCTTTTAATATGCTAATTTAATATATTATTTTGGTATGTGTGCGGTATACACACATATATGCATATACACTACACATGTATAATCTTAAGAACATTGTTGCTGGAGAAAGGATTACAGGTTAATTTCTGGTGTAACTGTGGGTCTAATTTACATTGGATTGTTTTTGGAAATTTTTCTCTGCAGAGACTAAAACAAATTTCACTTTTATTATCATCTAATCACATATGAAGAGTTACATTAACATATTCAGCAATGTGGATCATGTCAAACCTTTACTAAAATTTCCAACATAAAAGTTTTAAATTTAACATTTATTTTTTATTTGCAATTTTTTGTACTTAAGAGACTGGGAATATTAACTCTCAGTCAAATCCTCAGTCAACCACAAAAGTCAATACAAACTCCTAAATTTGATGCCAAGTTTGTGTTCCCCTCTAGGAACCTTTGAAATACATATGACTTAAAACTACTTAAAACTGAAAGACACAAAAGTTCTCTTTCTGTCTCTTTGTCTAAGATAGTCCTATAATAACTTTAAGAATAAAGAAGAAAAACTAACCTCCTGGCCCTTCTTATGAAACTTAAGAATTATCATACCTTGTTTAATATAATATAAATTTATTGGGCCTTGATAAATTCAACAACATTCACTGAATAGACTATTCACTTGATATCCTTGGTACAAATAATAAAAACTATACTTTTTTGACCTTATTATAAGATTTCCCAAACTATATAGAGTGACAGTATTTGTTAAGTAACGTCAACAACATAAAATATGTATGTGCAGTATTCAGGTACCAAGTAAACGCTACCATAAATAAATAAAAAGTTTTAAATTTACCTGCATAATAAATAGAGTGTTCATAAAAGTATAGCCATTTACAGGTACTGAGATGCCTCTGATGTTTGACCATCTGGCTGTTTAGATAGGAGATGTCCTTGAGAAAGATGAACCTATAAAACACTAAAAGTTTCTTTGCAACTGTTGGTCAAACAGTGGGTTTAGAAGCATACCTGTGAATATAATAAAACAGCTGATGTATTTGTTAGAAATTTTACATATATGTTTTACTAAAGTAATTACTATGTCTGTTTGCCTAATGTATTTGACTAATAATTTCTTCCAAACATCTTTGGTATAAATAATAGCATAGTTGACTGCCGGTAGAAGAGAATGGCATTTGGGAGTGGGACTAATTACACCGACATTGACAAACACATAAGAAAGGAAAGCTGGGGGAGGGAAATACAGTTAATGAACTTGATTTAACAAAAGAGGAAATAGGCACAGAGCTCAAAAGAATGACAGCTTAGTCCCGTGAACCCAGGTTTCCAAATACCAAGTCTGTCAGTGCAGAAGTTCCAGAGAAGTTAAAAATATAAAAGTTAATAAATCCAAGTTATTCAATTCATATACTATTTACATGGACTTAAATTAAAATTATATTAAAAATTAAAATTAATTGCAATGCTTATATTTCAAATGAATGAAAACATGTTGTGGCATTCTATGGGTTAGGGAGAGTAGAAGGAATGCAAAAAATAATAATAATTATTTTTTTAAGGAAAATATATAGTCAATTTGATTTGCATATTGTTCTTTACATTTACACTGAGAAAACTGAATATAAAGCCCTTCGTGCAGTGCTTTAATTTTTGATTATGTCCTTGTAAAATAAATCTGTAAATCTTTCTTGCAAACCAACATTTCTTAGCAGGAATCCTAAACCTGCAAAATATGTTACATTTCTCACACCAGTTATTTTGCTAACAGGCAAGAAAACACATGAAGCCCTGGAGGTTTTGACTCGGCTTTCTTGTTTTGACTCAGTTTTATTTTTCCTAAGGCTGAGTTTGAGAAATATGACTTTCTTCATGCTCTCCTCTGTACCTCCCATTCTCTTCTTAATTCCCATTGCTCTTTTTTCTAATACAAACACACATCTGCTAGAGACAGGAAAATCTTGCCTAGGGATGTCTCTATTTGATGGTGAACTCTCGCAAGAAAAGTCTAACAGTTAATATATCTATTATGTATTACATTTCAATACAATGTAAAATAGATGAAATTTAACATTTTCCATTACGTTATACTGTTTTTTGGGGTTTTTTTCCTTCTTTTCTTCTCTCCAGCATGAAGCTATATTCATCTGTTCTGAATTTTCCTGCTGACTGGTGACTGATGAGCCACACGGAAAAATACAGTTTCAACATAATTTCTATAAAAATTCATTTTTTCAATCATTGACAGAGAGTGACATCTAATATCTGTGGGATGGATTAGTGCAGAGTTAAGTTCTCAATATGCACCATTAGCTTTTTTATACATGACACTCAACAAAGGAGTGAGAGGAAGCACCACATAAAGACCTCTATGGCAGAAGGCTCTGGGACCTGGAGGTTGACTGTTATTTTGTAACTGACCCAGGAAAGCTCTGACTGATGCTCAGGAGTAGATGCTTAAAAAAAAGGAAAAAAAAGAAAAAAGAACAACTCAGCTAGGTAGAACAAGTGCTGAGACTAAAAGCCAGCAGGGAAAGCAAACGCCTGCTGTCTAGTGAGCTAGAAACTGGACTATAAACTAGAAAAACAGATTTAAAAGATAGATCCCCAAACCACATATCTTTAAGAAATTCTGCACTAGTTTAGGTATTAGACATGCCTAATCCCTAAAGATCATATTCCAAAGGCCTGTCTAAAGCACACAACAAGCAGCTTGGTGGGAGATAGAACTTGGACACTTTGGACACAGCAGGTTTTTGATCCTGGTGATGTAGCCAGCCCCATGTCAAAGCACTATACTTATAATAGGCAAGGTCTCATCCAGCAGGGTTGCATTAGCCTCAGGACGTGTGAGAATAGAGGTTAAGGCAGAAGCAGAAGTGAGATTATCAGGAAACTAAGAGGATAATGAAGAAATGTGAATAAAACTATGTCTTCTCTGCTTCTTTTTTCCCCAGTGTATATGAACTGTCACTCCAAATCCAATTCTGAATGAGGACATGAAGCATTCAGTTATTTTCAAGCCAAGTGAGCATGAAGCACTGGTAAGTAGATGTGGTAAGTAGGGAAATTGACAACAGGAAGAACAGAGCCAATTTCCTGAAGAATGGCTATCAGAAGGAGCTAGTAGGTAGCAAGTTCTAATCACACTGCTGAGGCACTTGATAGGATTCCTCCTTGACAGGATTCCTCCAAGTACCTAGAAACTTGAAATATTCAAAAACTAGGGACGAAGAAAAGTATTTGAAAAAACTTCTTCCTGAGAGTGCTGCAAAAACATGTGTGCCAGATTTTGAGTGAAACGTAGATGATCCTCTGTGTCCGCTGTCTTAAGAAGAAAAACATCTACTTTTCTATGGCAAATTTCAGGAACTCAAATGCATCCTGATGTGGTTTAGGAATAGGACCTGCCTTCCCTTCTTTAAATATTACAGAACAGATTCTGACACGGTGTTTTCTCAAATATTGCTTTGAGGGTCGGGTTGACCAAAGGCCTTGTTTGGGTACAAGTAGTAGGGGAGAGGATGAATTAAATTATAACACCACAAAGATGGTAAGCCTACAACTCGCCACATTTGCTGGGTCTGATAAGAATCTATTAGGACTTAAGCTTATAGAAGGGTAGTTTTTCTAATGAATATGGACCACAGGCGAATGCATGTACCCAGAGGGCAGAAATATCAGAGGTTTTGAAGGTGGTAGCACCAGCTCCAAAGTCCCTGGGTCTTTAGAATAATGAATAGTGCTCAAGTCCTCAAAGGGATAAGCCCAGGTATCTTTTTGTGTGTAATGCACTCTTATTTAAACACCACCCTGACAAAGGGGACTACAGGTGACTTCTACATTGCAAGAAAGCTTGGTGTTCCCTTTCTGACTGTTGGAGTTTAGGTCCCTTGTTGTGGATTTTATCTCTAGGAAGATTCTAGGAGGCATTTAGGAATGACTCTCACTACATCCATCAGTAACACCAGCCTCTGTGTTCCCCATATGCTACCTCTGCCTCTGGTTTCACTGACTATAGTGGTTTGCTTTGCTACTGATCTCTTCCTGCCCTGGCACATGGTCTCACCACTGTATTGTGCCCAAGGAGCTCATGTAACTGCACTAGACTGGCACTTTATGAGGAAAGGGTATTTCTTTGACAGTTCTGTCCACTGGGTCATCCCCTTTAGGCTGCCTCCTAAGTCAGAGGCCAGAGCAAAGCTGATCTCATTTCCTTCTCCACTTTTACCAGCAAATCCCTTTTACCATCACTGTTACTGTCAACATGGCATTTTTCTGTTTATTTTCAAATAGTGTTTCACAGGCCACGGGCTCCCATAGCCTTTGTCAAGATGCCAATTCCCTGCCCGACAGCCAGGTGCTGAAACTTAGAATGATAATCTCTCTATTGCTCTGCAAATCCCAGAGGTCATTCTACAGCCAAAAAAACTCACTTAGTTCTGGCCTATTAAGCCAAGATGTTCCAGCATCTTCTGGTTCTTCCTCTCTTTTGGCTCAGTTCTGGAAGTGGTTCTGCTTTGACAAGTGTGGCCACAATCCAAATGTAACGTGAATAAAGCAAGACAGGGGTTAAATGACCAATATCAGTATTTACTGTTAAAACTCAGCTTCCACAGGATCAAGAGTCTCTGTATTTTTCTCTTTTTATCTCAAGCAATTTATGAGCAGGTAAGTAAAACTTTGAATTTTGCATCTATCAGATATGAAGTTGCACTCTATTGATGGGGAAAATGCCAATCAAAGGGGTCCTCAATGACCACAGTTGAATAAATGAAAGAATGGATGGATATCTACTGTTTCAATTAGAAACATACAGCATGCAATAACCTTAACATTTTTAAACATTTTTCTTTCTTTTTCTTCTTTCTTTCTTTTTAAAATTTATATAAATTATAAATTTTAATGGTATTTTGTAATGGGTGAATTGCATAGTGGAGATACCCAGGCTTTTAAAATATCCATCACCCAAATACTATACATCATACCCACTGGGTATTTTTTCATCCTGAAGGCACCTCCCTGTATCTCCCTTCTGAGTCTCCAGTGACTATTAAGTCACTGTGTTTGACCATGCATACCTGTTGCTTAGCTCCCACTTATCAATAAGTACCTGTAGTATTTGCTTTTTTGTTCTTCAGCCATTTCACTCAAAATAATGGCCACCACATTCATCCAAGTTGCTGTGGAATACATCATTTATTTATTTCTTTATTTTGATGGCTGAGTGGTAGTCCATGGTGTATACATGCATATACCCATTGTCCTTAGCCACTCAACCGTTAGTGGATTCATAGGTTGATTCTGTATCTCTGAGATCGTGACTTGTGCTCCAGTAGACATTTGAGTGCAGGTGTCCTTTCTATAAAGTTATTTATTTTCTTTGGGTATATCTCTAGTAGTAGGATTACTGGATTGACTAATAGATCTATTTTTAGTTCTTTGAGAAATCTCCATACTGTTTTTCATAGAAGTTATGCTAATAAACATTCTCACCAACCATATATAAGCATTTCATGTCCACTGCAACCACTCCAAGAAATTGTGGTTTCAATTTTATTTCAGTAATGGTTAGTGATATATATTTTTTTGAAAGAGAGATGCATTTTGTTGCCTTTGGCAGAGTGCTGTGGGGTCATAGCTCACAGAAACCTCAAACTCTTGGGCTCAAGCGATTCTCTTGCTTCAACCTCCCAAGTAGCTGGGATTACAGGCACCCACCACACACCTGGCTATTTTTGTTTTAGAGACTGGGTCTTGCTCCGGCTCAGACTGGTCTTGAACCCACGAGCTCAGATAATCCACCTGCCTTGGCATCCCAGAGTGCTAGGCTTATAGACATGAACCACTGCACTCTGCTCTGATTAGTGATATTGAGAATTTTTTCATAGATGTGTTGACCATTTGTTTCTCTTTTGAAAAACAATTGCTCATATGTTTACCCACTTTTCAATTGAGTTATTTTTATTTATTTATTTATTTTTTTTTTTTTTTGAGACAGAGTCTCACTTTGTCACCCGCAGTAGAGTGCCTTAGGGTCATAGTTCAGAGCTACCTCCAACTCTTGGGCTGAAGTTGCCTCAGTCTCCCGAGAAGCTGGGACTATAGGCACCCACTACAATACCCGGCTACTTTTAGAAATGGGGTCCCACTATTGCTCAGTCTGGTCTCGAACCTGTGAGCTCAGGGCAATCCACCACCTCAGCCTCCCAGAGTGCTGGGATTACATATGTGAGCCACCACGCCTGGCCCAAGTTATTCATTTAATTCTTGCTTATTTGTTTGTCTTCCTTATAGATTTTTGATATTAGGCTTCTGTCAAATGGAAAGCTTATGAATATTTTTTCCCATTCGGTGGATTGTCTGTTTCCTCTATTGATTATATCTTTTGCTATGCAGAAGCTTTTCACTTTAATTAAATCCCATTTATATGTTACTGGTTTTGTTATATTTTCTTTTGGGGTCTTAGTATAACTTATTGTCTAGGCCTAAGTGGAGAATAGTTTTTCCTCGGTTTTCTTCTAATATTTTTATGGTTTCAATTCTTATTTAAGTCTTTAATTCATCTAGAGTTAATGTTTGTATTTGGTAAGACATAGGAATCCAGTTTTATTCTTTTAATTCTTTGAAAAACATTATTGGTATTTTCATAAGAATAGCATTGAATATGTATATTACTTTGAGTGATATGGACATTTTAACAACATTGATTCTTCTAATCTATGAACATAGTATACTTTTCCATTTATTTGTATCATCCACTATTTCTTTCATCAGTATTTCATAGTTCTCCTTGTAGAGGTCTTTTACCGCCTTTGTAAATATATTCCAAGGTGTGTGTGTGTGTGTGTGTGTGTGTGTGTGTGTGTGTGTGTGTATAATGTACAGCTGTTATAATGGAATTGAGTTCTTGATTTGATTCTTACTTTGCTTTCTCCTAATGTATAGAAATGTCACCTATTTGTGTATGCGGATGTTGTAACCTGAGACTTTACTGAGGAGTCTTTTGGAGGAATCTTTAGGCTTTTCTAATTATCAAAGCATATCATCAGAAAATAGGGATAGTTTGACCGTCTCATTTCCAATTTGGAGTTTTGTTTGTTTGTGTGTGTGTGTTTTATTTTTTCTCTTGCCTGCTGCTTTGACTAGGATTTTCAGTACTGTGTTGAGTAGAAGTCATGATAGTAGGCATACTTGTCTTGTTCCAGTTTTTAGGGGGTATGTTTCCATTTTTTCCCGTTCAGTATGCTAGTGGTTGGGGGTTTGTCATATATGGCTTTTAATGTCATATATTGGTACATTTTGAGGCATGTACCAATCTCTTTTGTATTTCTGTTATCTCAGTTGTAATATCTCATTTCTGACTGAGTTTATTTGAGTATTCTGTGTTCTTTCTTTGGTTAATCTCGCTAGTGGTCTACCAATTTTTTTTTTTTTTTTTCCAAAGAACCATTTTGTTCATTTCATTGATCTTTTGTGGCATTCTTTTGCTTGCAATTTCATGTAGTTCATGATCTTTATTTTTTGTCTTCTGCGAGCTGTGGGCTTGGTTTGTTGTTTTTCCTGGACCTTTCAGTGTGCCATTGGATAATTAATTTCTGACCTTTCTGTGTTTTGGCACGTAGTACTGTAAACTTCCCTCTTCACATATCTTTTCTATATCACAGAGATTTTAATAGCTTATGTCACCATTGTCACTTAATTGAAAAAGTTGTAGTTCAATTTCCATCTTTATTTCATCATTGACCAGAAATCATTCAGAACCAGGTTGTTTAATTTCCACCTATTGTATAATTTGGAGAGTACCTCTTGGAATTGATTTCTATTTTTATTTCATTGTGGTCTGAGAAGATATATGGTATGATTTTTTTTTTTTTTTAATCTACTGAGACTTGTGTTGTGGCCTAACATATGGTCTTTCGTGGAGAATGTACCATGTCCTAATGAGAAAATATGTTTTGAAGTTTGGAGTAGAATGCTCTGTTAGTTCAAAAACATGAAACTTAGTTTTGCACATACAAAAAATTTTGGCTATTTCCTTTGAGAAGTCGTGCTAGTCTGAGGGGTTTTCCTTGGCTAGCTACTCGGTATCTTCATATCATGACTTGCCTGTTGATTTTGGCCAGTCTGGTGACTAAGTGCCTTAATAATGTCCATTTCATAATGAATCTCCCAGATGTTCTTTGAGCTTGTGGTATGTGGATGTCTAAATCTCTTCCAAGGCAAAAGTTTACTCAATTACTTCCTCAAATAGGTTTCTCACACCTTTTGCTTTTCCTTCTTCCTCTCAGGGATTCCCATAATTTTTATATCTGTGCCCTTTACATAATCCCATATTCATCAGAGACTTTGGTTATTTCTTTTGATTCATTTTTCTTTATTTTTGACTGACTGGGTTAATGAGAAAGGGTTATTTTCAAGCTCTGAAAATATTTCTTCTGCTTAATCTAGTCTTAAAATTGTCCATTGTGTTTTATATCTCCCTAACTGAAATGTTCAACTCTAGAAGTTCTATTTTTTTTTTTTTTTTAACACAGCTATTTCTATTTTAATTAATTTCCTAAATTATTTTTCTGGTTACTTTGAGTTGATTTGTCATTTTCTCTGAGATCTCATAAACACTTTTCAAAGTACTCCATAGCCTACAATTTTTATGTATGTTATTCTGCATACTTATAGTTTTAATAAATCTTAAATTTAACCACATAAAATTTGATACTTAGTATTTTTCTTCTTTAAAAAAAGACATTCTATAAATACTACAAAGTATGTTTTCCTTATTTTACTACCTGTGCCTTCATATGTCAGTAGCTTTTTCTCTTTATCTGAAAATTATAGGAAGAATCTTATGATGATTTTAGAAGTCATATATAGACGAAATGGACACCAAGGTACGGTGCTTCCTGATGAATGCCCGTGAACATGATCAGGGCATCCTATGACTGAGCTGCTGTAATAGGGAACGTGTCTGCATCGTGGGAGGTGGGAGTGATAGGAGGGGCTTCTTCCTGCTTCCTAAGACGTTTAACATGAATTCTGAGGATATCTCAGTCACCTGCAAAATAACAGAAAGACTTTTAGTTCGCAGTTATTCAGTGGAAGTCACCAGGCTTCATTCCAAATCAGTGTGATCATTTGTAAGTGACAACTGAGTCTCTCTGCACTACGCTTCCTCAGAGAGCAGCTGCTGCTCGTGCTTGGCCTGCAGGGATCAGTGTCATGTCGTGAGAGGTTCTGCCTCCCAGGTGGCAGGTCACAGCATTCACGGAATCTGCCATCATTGCCTCCTGCCAAATAGCCCTCTTTGTTCATCTTCCTGGGCATAGTAAATCTACCCCTTCAAGGATTATCAACAGATTGATTTAGTTTGCCTATATATGTTTAAACCAAGTGCCTGAATCGGAGAGTTATTTTGTTGTACTAAAGCAAATCCTTTACAACACAAAACATTCCTTGAAAAGAGACACTAGTCTCCATTAAAATAATGAAAATTCCTTTGAAAACTGTTATGTTGATGGGCTGTATACCTCATGTATTCATTTATTCAACAAATAGATATATAGGGAGAAAGAGAAATGTTAAAACAGTGTGGTCAGGTAGCTATCATTAGAAAAAGGTAAGAAAGGCAAAAGATCTTTTTCCCATCACTGGAATCAATTTTCAATATTTTGTACCCTTAGAGAGAGAGAATATAAACAAAATTTAACTAAGTTAGGTATAGGTAAGCCATATGAAAAACAGTGGGACCTGAGGACAGTTTGTTGATACTGGGGGCTTTGCTTAAGAAACATTCTTGCTGATTAGCTTAGGGAACATTCTTGCTGATTATTCTGGCAGCCCCAGGAAATATACATAGCTTTTAGGACATTTTCTTTTCAATAATAGTTACAGTTGATTACATGTTTAAAAAGAGATACCCACATACATCTGCATTTCTACATATATATGTAAATAATTTCCACAATTTTTTACATCGATACGTGCAATCCAAAATGTTTTCTTATTAAAAATAATTCTGAATTAATAAAAGAAGAAGAAGCAACTGCTCATCATAGAGGATCTCAAAAGTCCTGTGCTAAAGGGATTTTTAAATTAAAATGAAATTTTAAACATGTCAGCACCTCACTAAGGATCAAAGGCCGAGACATTAGAGAGCATCTGAGATTAAAACTGGTATTTTTTTATGAAAGATTCCCCCTATAGAGGAGTCAAAGGAAGCATCTGTTACCTGTTACTCCTCTGAAGAAAAATAAACTTGTGAAATGTTCTAAGCTTAGCTGAATAGTCATCAAACAGCTGTTTTTTTGGCAAAAAAAAATGTGAAAGTGATTCTGGGCTAATTGTTTTCCTTGAGGGTACCTACAGAAGAGACCCTTTAGTCATTACCATCCAGGAAATGTGATGACTACACTTACCATTTAATTGCTTGCCATTTTATTGAAGTTGTTTGCATTCCAAGCAATTTAATGTCTCATTAGTACCTGGAAATAGTGCAAAATTATTTAATTTGTGCAAAGAAAATACATAATACATTCTAGTCCTACTATGCAGTCACGAATCCTACAGTAACTTTGACCACAGTAAGTTGTTTATTTTTTGCGACATAGTCCTGTGGGTAAAAAAAATAAAAATAAAAAATAAAAAGTAAAAAAATATATATATAGTTATTGATCCATTTCTATTACGCACACACATTTCTCAACTCTCCGAGATACAAATATAAAGAAAGATAAATAGCAATCAATAGCTGTAAAACATAAATGAGAGTCAATTCTGTATTCTTATTTTTGAGTACCATATAGACCATCCAGAAGTAAAAAGCAGTAATGTTCCACTAAAGAAGAACTCTTAGGAATTTTACCGTTCACTAAGAATAATTTCTTATAAAATGTTCTAAAGTTCTAGTTTTATTAGTAATAAATACAGTCTACAAAATTTGGTGGGAGGTGAATTATATTTTAAAATTTTAATTATGATACAAAAAGAGAGAACACTCCTAGAATTATGTAATTAAATTTTTTGTGAGAGAATTTATTTTAATTTTAAGTTATTTGGAGGACTTGCCTAAGTTAAAGGGATTCATATTTCCTTGTCCTATCACCTTGAGGAAATTAAATATCACTACTTTAAACTGGAAAATAGAAAAATAATCTGTTATCTACTTTAAAAAACATGAAAACCCTGGGAATATTTTCATGAAGATAAGGACCTTGATCAAACTCTTCCTGACTTTGTCCTCAGTACCAAACATGGAAGTCCTCAAATAATTCAAGATTTGTTTTTCATGCTCATAACTGCTTGACTAAGTTTTTTACATATGTGAACATATGTGTGTCCACTGTGGTTCTTTCCCACATGCTCCTTCTCCCTCCACCCAATTTAATCATCCCCCTTAATCATTGATTCACTATTTTTTTACTTTCCTTTTAAGATATTTTTATTTTGATTGTAAGTTATTTCATAAATGTGATTGTATTAAAAGACTTAATTTTGGTAATTTGGTGATTGTAACTATGTAAGAATGTGAATATAAAGTGTGTAATTTGGGCGTATCTATTTTCTGATACATACCCGTCTCCTAAGGTACAAATGCAAATACATAGTATACCTAGATTGATTACTGCTGAGTGACAGGATATCTGAATGTTGGACTTTACGATGCAGTGACAAATCAAGGAGTATAAAATGGTATCTTTCACTTGTCTGGATTTCTATGTTTCTGATCACAAATTAAGTTGCCTTTGAAGACCAAAAGCCCTTTATTTTAACATTATTACATTTGTTAATTTTAAATAGCAACCCCTGTTCTTCATTTTGTAGGAAATGGGGGAGGATATCTTCTCAACAATACACAATCATAGTAATTGCGGGTGATACTGGAATTCATCAGAATTATTGCTTTTCTTGACCCTTAACTCTCCCATATAAACTTTATGTCACATTAATAAGTTTCATAAAACAATTGGGATCATAATCGAAATGTATTGATTCTTTCTGTCAGTATAGAAAAACAAGACCTTTAAGATATTCTGCCTTTCCATCTCTCTATTTTTGTAGTTTTTTTTAGTTCACATAGCAAAGTTTTACTTGGTTTTCTGTAAAGATCTAATCCATCTCTTGTTATGTTGATTGTGAGGTCTTGAATACCATTGTAAATTGGTTCATTTCCAATGAAATAAAATGCACTTTCACATATTAATCATAGCCTGTTACATTTATGTTGCTCTATTTTTTCTAATAAATTGTCTAATAATTTAACTTTTATATAAAATTTTACATAAAATATATTAAAATCAGCAAAATATAATTTTTATTTTCTTTTTACAATTTCTAAGACTAATTTTTTTCATATCATATTTTGCTGGTTAAGACCTCAAATAGACATTAAATGAAAGTTGTATTGGCAGAATCCTTATGTTTTTTCTGATTTCAAAGTGAAAATCTTGTTTCTAATGTTTCCCACTTAAAATGCAGTTTGCCAGAAATATTTTTAATAGATATTTAAGGAAGTACCTTCTTTTCCTAATTTATTGAGAATTTTAATGTGAACTATGGCAAATTTTATCAAATTTCTTTTTTGTAGACATTGAATTGTTTATGTATTTATTTAAAGGAAAATAAAACAATGATAATTAGGAGATTGGGGAGGTGATGAATCTGGGTCTAGTGCATAAACAATTCAACAACTATTATGTCTTCCTAAGCCTAATTTAATTTATATTGATGTTTTGTTTTCTCCAAGATCAAGCAACTTTCTACTCCCTTTTTAATATTCGTTGAAAATTTCCGTTAGGCAATTTATGGTTCTTTACCATCAAAATTTAATTTGAGTAAAATTGTCATGGAGTTGTCTATCAATAGTTACTATTTGTAAAAGTTGTGTCCCATCATAATAATTTAGATGTCTATATATTTTTCTCATATGTGGGCAATTATCTGTAAAAAAAAAAACTTCCAGTTTTCAAACTGATGATAAAATATAACATATTCAGTACATAACTGTCTATCTGATAAGATGTAAAAATGATGATTTAGAGTTACAGAAACAAAACGTAAATCTCATTATCTCACAAGCTGTGTAACATTCTGAAATGCATATAATTCTTTTCATATTACTTTATGCATCTGTAATTTTATTAACTCGTTGTTTTGTGATGATAAAAGAATTGGCCTGTATGAGGTAGACAAAAAGCAAAGAATTACTTTTTTGCCATTATAATTACCACTAGTGGTAGCAAGATATAACAAACATTCAATAAGAACAGAAAGACATAATTCAAAGCAAGGTTTATAAGAAAACTTAATATAATTTTATATCACACATATAAATTTCAATTTTCAAATAATCTGAGTTTGGTAAATGAGCATTTATGATGTTATACCTCCCATTTCTAAAACTATAATTAAGTCTGGTAATATCCAAATGAGGTTCACTTTCTACTATTTTCCTCAAAGGAAGTACTGACTATCATTTATATATTCACATTATGAAAATCAGTGTGTATGCATAACATCACGCTTACCTTTGGGCTGATTCTGGTTAGAAAATTGTCGACCTGATTTCCTATTTTGAGTGGTAATAAATGGCTGTTTCCATAGATACATGATGACTAATTAGAATAATTAGCTTTTCAAAAACCATTTTTCCTGACTTTTAAATATTGAAGTCACTCATAGTGCATTATATATATTTCCTATATCTTTTTAAATAAAATAATAATTATAATATCATGTTTTATAACCAATAGGGGCATTACTAAATTTATACTTGCAATGATTATTCTATAAAATTAATTTGACTGACCAATTATATACTTTTTACAGCAGTATTCTGTATGGCCTGATTGTATGAACATTACATATATACATATATTCATTACTTGTAGAAACACAAACCAGAGGGTTCCTGTGGCTCAAAGGAGTAGGGCACTGGCCCCATATGCTGGAGGTGGCAGGTTCAAACCCAGCCCTGGCCAAAAACTGAAAAAAAAAAAAAAAAAAAAAACTCATGATTTAATGTATTCTTTCAGAAAATCGCTGTATATCTTTCAAGGATCTGTGTACAATAGGATAAATTTATTTCTATAATAAAAGCCATGTTGTGAAAATCCTGTACACCATTCTTTTCTGAATGAATTAAAATGTACTTTTATTTTACATTTTAAAAAGTGGTATCACCTCCTACTATGACATAATTGAGGTTTCAGTCAAAAACATTATAAGAATACAGTGAAGTATGATGAATAAATAATATACCAGGGAAAATTAATAACTGAAAGTCTACTTTCATAGGATACAAAAGTATTTATAAACGTATATGGTGTTTTTATTAGAACAAACCTTCAAATTTATTTCTGAGCTTCCTGGAAGTTAAAAAGTCAAAGTACATGGTTACAAAATAGCTACTGTACTAAGATAGAAATATATTACTTCTTCAAGGAAAATTACACTCTTCCTTCACTTTAGGAATAACCTTACTAACATTTCTGCAATTTACAAATATGGTTACACTGAGTTTTGCATCACAGCAGACAGTGTTTTTTCTATCCTAGAGTCAAATACAAGCAAGACTTCACAGTTTTGTCCCCTGCCCTCATGTAGTGCTAATCAATGAACATTGTCTGTACTGAGCACTTTATAGCAAGCATTCCATCTGTGGCAGAATAATGTGCAGTTTCAGTAGTCTTCCTTAATCTGAGAATATAAATATATATACTCAGATGTATATATATATATATATATATATATATATGTGTGTGTGTGTGTGTGTGTGTGTGTGTGTGTGTATCTATATCTATATCTATATCTATATCTATATCTATCTATCTATCTATCTATATCTATATATATATGTATATGGGATTCTCAGAAAAGAGATGATGTTCTAACAATAGTTTTTGAAACATTATATACAAATACTAGTTCTCCAACCTGGATATTTCAGTAAGAGTTAGGTAACAGATAGTGAGGAATTCAGTTCCAGACTGAAATCCTCTGTATTATCTTTCAGGCCCAAACACAGGGAATTACAAGATTTTTCCTGGCAAGCCTCATGGGGGCTCTGTCCTCCACACACCAGACTTGGTGCATAGTCAGTGGAATGCCATTTTCAAGAGGGAGGTGTGATCAAGGATTTATTACCTGCCACCAAGCTACGAGGTTCATACACATGTTTGCATTGCCAGTCTGGACATCTCCATCCAAAGTGGACTAAGCTGAGTTGCTCAGCACCTCAGTACTTTTCCACTACTAGCCCTTTCCATATCCCCCCATCCATTCCCATAGTCCATAAAGTGTGGAGCTTTTGTTGAGGATCCTCAGAGGTGAGACATTCCCTCTTGCTACGTTGCGTTCGTCTAACCTACACCTAGTCCCATTCTATGGGGACAAAAAAAGCAATGGGAAGCTGGTGCCATTGCTATTATTGCTAAAGTAAGGGGAATGAAGGCTAAATTGTCACGTTCAGTTTGACTCCTTCTCCTAAGTGACCACCTTGATGCCTGGATCTGAACAGCCAATCCAATGTTATTTTTCTCTGGCTGCAGTATGAACCATAGAGTAAATCAAATTGTTTATTTAAAGCAGAACATATTTGAGTTCAATATTTTGAATAGCAATGAGTTGGCAGCAAAGGATCTTGTGTGGACAGAAGTCAAAATTGGAAGCAGGGCAGTGGAAAATAGCAGCAAAGAAGTCAGGCGTCTACAAACAGAGGGACCAGAGAGCGTGAGGGAGAAAACTTTAGAAAGGCTTTCAAACAAAAGCTCTGAGATATTCAAATTTCAAAAAAATAAAATGAATTTTAGGTTATAAATTGAACAATTGGGACACAACGAAATGAATTAGGAATAGAAAGGTCGGGAAGACACTCGGGCAATGTTGGTAGGGGACACGCAAGAAAAGCAGAAAATTGAAAGTTGATTCTCAACTTGTCTGCTTAGTAGAATCACTTGAGTTGCATTTAAAAATTCTAAAGCCCTAAAGTCTGGGTCTTACTCCTACAGATTCTAAATCAGGCATCCTCAAACTTTTTAAACAGGGGGCCAGTTCACTGTCCCTCAGACTGTTGGAGGGCTGGACTATAGTTTAAAAAAAAATATGAACAAATTCCTATGCACACTGCACATATCTTATTTTGAAGTAAAAAAACAAAACGGGAATAAATACAATCACACCGCCTCATGTGGCCCACAGGGGGCAGTTTGAGGATCTCTGTAAATAAACAGGTTTGACTGGGGAGCTATAAAAGGTGTTTTAAAAGCTCCCAGGTGATTCTAATGTACATCAGGGAGACATTAAAATGTACATTTTCCCATAAAGGCTTGAGGAGTATGGCTGAAAGATGCAGCCCACAGAAAGAAGTGTGATCCTCAGGTTTTTCTAACCTTATACTTCTATATTGATGTAACTTAATGCTGACGTCTCTAATTAGTGTCTATCTTCCTATTACACAGCAAAATAGTCTTTTGAATTCTCTATCTCTGAATTCTTTCTATCTGATCCTTAAGAGGGGCAAAGACACGATTCATTCTGATTTTATACCTGATCCAAATAATCTTTACTTGTATTATTCAGCTTACAGGTCAGTGGTATGACAACCTGAGAGCACTAATATGATTTCCCTACAACTTAAGCTTATTTGATAGGTCTTACATTAAATATTTTCCTTCTGAAATTTTGTAATTCTAACATTACTATAAAGGCAAGTATGTATATATCAACTGAGCAATTTTTTAAGAAGAAATAATATTTATAAGGATAAATTTGGGGAAATAGTAAAGTTAATCTGATTACACAATTGCACAGTTTAAAGCAAGAAGAATCCAAAAGTACATTATTTTTCTTCACACAGATAATGAAGAATGTCATACGGATAATATCCATAGTAATGTACAAAGCCCTCTTCTATGCATTTTATATCATCTTTAATTACTAAATAGTCACAAAAGGAAGGTGCTATAACATCCATTTCATAGTGAGATAACAAAAAGTCGTCTAGGGTAAATCCATAAAGCTAGAAAGTGCCAGATTCATAAAGCTTTTGGAAAATACTAGGTAGAGACAAATTTACATTCCTCCAAATCAGTAATTCATTCATTATACTGTGATTAATTGATATTAACATAAAAGGAGGATGTTGGGTCATTATAAAGTAGTCAGCATCCAGTTGTAAATGTAAGATCATGCCATTTTTTTGCAGCTTTATGTAATATAGCAAATATATGGAATCAAAGTGTCTATCAGGGTATGAATGGATCAAGAAAATGAGGTATATATGCACAATGAAATACTATTCAGCCTTCAAGAAGAAGGAAATTTTCTCATTTGTGTTGTGAATAATGGACCAAGAAGACATTATGTTAAGTAAATAAGCCAGGCACAGAAAGATAAATACATGATCTCACTTACAGGTGGAACCATAATTGCCAAGAACTGAAAGCAGGTAATATGTTTTTCAATAAGTAAATGAATAATAAAACTGTAGCAAATCAATGCAATGGAATACTATTCGGCAATGAGCTTGCAAGCCACCAAAAGACCCAGAACAGTCTTAAAATAATAGTAAGTGAAAGAAATCTATCTGAAAAGACCACTTAGGTATAATTCCAAATTCTACGACATTCTGAAAAAGCAAACTATAGAGACTGTAAAGAGACAAGAGTTGCTGGTGGTTGACAGAGGTGAAGGAAAGCATAAAAAAGGATGCAAAAGGAAAGCAATGGGAATCTTAGTTCAATGCAAATATTTTTATGCACAGTGGTTTAACAATCTGACGTCCTTTTAGAAATCTATGTGACTTCCAGTTGCTCCTCAAGTTTTTCAATCTGCTATTATTAGTCTTTTAACTTTAGCTTTTCTAGGGCTATATTATGACATCTCATGATATACTCAAAATAATTTATATTTATTTTATAGAAACAATATTGAATATCTTGTAATGTGTTTATGACTGCTTATATAACCTCTTTTTGGAAATATTACAATCACAATCAATATTTGATAGTACTGCCAGAAAGATAAACGAACAGACAAATAAAACAGAGTCCCAAAATAAACCCATAAAATTCATGGACATATAATTTTTAGAAAAGGCTCAGATGTAATTTAATGGGTACAAGAAAATCTTTTCAATAACTAAGTATTTGTATGGGGAAAAAATAATGTTAACCCATTCAGAATTTTACATCTCTTACACAGAATGCAAAAGCACTGATGATAAAAGAAAAATGTATTAACTTTCTCTCCAAATTTAAAAATAGTTTTTTTTATCAAAATAAGTTGATAAGAAAATGAAAAAGCAAGCCACAGACTGGAGGAAATAATTGCAACGTATACCTGATAGAGGACACATAATCCAGAATTGATTTATACATAAAGTTACAATAATCTTAAGACCACCTAAAAACTTTAGAGCATTCTGTTTAATAGAGTTCACAGGGAATCCTGTAGGTCTGATTCTCTCTCAAAGGTCCTTGAGGCATTTCTCTGTTATATCTCTTACGTTGAAAATTAATGCTTGAATATTGATGTTTAAAACAGCACTCTACATAAGAGAACACCTTTCTATTTGTTTGCTTTCATTTTCTTTCCCAGGATATCTTTCTTGGAACCCTCACTGTCAAAAAAAAGAAAAACAAAAGTTCTGGCTACATCTAAGGGTCTAAAGGACCTGGAGCTGCCACAACCATTTACATTGCCCAAAGTTTCACCAAAAGCAACAGCCTTAGACTTTACCACTGTCACCAGTTCGTATGGACACAGGTTACGAGAAAGTGGTAATGAGGGTTACTGATTTGTTTAAGGCCCCATTTGAATTATGATGAATGTAGATATAGTCCAGTTTTCTGATCAATTTTTTACACAATTTTATTCCTCTGAAGAAAAAGATGACAAAAATTTATTAGAGTTTCAAATCTCAATGAGCACATTTCCTCTCAAGTCCCAAGGTGGAAAATCTAGTGAAAAGGAAACTCACAAAAAAAAAAAAAAAAAAGAGAGAGAGAGAGCAGATGCCTTTAAATACAGTAGGAAAAAATCCATCATTCTGAAAAAAACATAGTAGCATAAGTCTACTGCAATGTACGTGATACGTTATCTTACACACGCTTTGCCCCAATAAGAATCTTACCCTGCCTTCCCTTCTAAGAACCTGAAGGCTTGGAGAGACAGTTTATCTACCACCATTTTGGGGTGGGGCTTGTAGGGGGCTCATGGTTCTCGTGCCCATTTTTATCATTCCCACAATGCATTGCTCATTAACCACTCCCTGAGTTAATTTCATAGTCTTGACTCATCATTCTGATAAATTATACATTTCAATCAACTTTTAAAAAAATCTCAGTGTCTTTTTGTTTCAGTAATACAATTATACCTAGATTTGAAGTAATTAGTTCTATTAATAGATGTGTTAACTGAGCACCTTCTACAGTGTGTCTTCCCTAAAACAAAAAAAAAATTTACTTCTGAAATATAAAAAGTTTCATATGTAAACAACTTTGAACAATAATTTATACTGTGAGTGTTTATAAAAAATAAAATAATAAATAAATAAAAATAATACCAAAAGTCAGCTGATATCACCAGCACTTCATAATCTTCGATTAACAGTAGTGTGTGTGTATGGATATATATGTGTACTTGTACTTGGTTAATATTCATCTCATCCATGCCTGAAAAATAACAGTTTAATCATATATACTTGGTCGATGGATGTGTGCCTTCACATTAAAAAAAAGACACACTTCTATACGTATAAATATAAAGATGGTATACAGTCTCACAGTTCTCTATTATTAAATGATACAGTGATTAATTCATTATTATTTTTAGGGCATTTGAGCTAATCATTAAGAAATACACTGTGGAAAAATTCTAATTAATTGAGTTTTCTTAGAGGAAAATGAAGTATCACATTGGATAATTAGCAATTGGAAATTTGATTAGGTAACATTAAATCCCATCCTTTCTAAATTACATAAACAATAAACTCAAGTATATGATGTTCATGTACTGAATAGAATAAAAAATTGACAATTTATAATTTTAAAATTTGCTGCTTCATATATACTTTTAAGTTAATACTATGAAACAATGCATTCATTGAGAGGAAGATAAGAAATTTCCAGGTCTCTCCAGGTAATTCTTGCCCCCCCCCTTCCCCCAGGTAATTCTTGAGGTTAAACTTTAGAGATTTAGAGTGGAGGTTAAACTTTAGAGATCATCTCATTCAGCACCATTTTTACTGTAAATTCCTAAATACCAAAATGATGACAATTCTTTAAACAAATATATTTTGGCAGAGAAATATCTTGATTCTATGTTTCTGTTACAGTTATTTAAAATTCTAATTAGAATGGCAAAGTAATTATTAAATAGGATTCTGTAGATTGCTTCCAGCATTTATAATTCAGAAGAATTACAATAGTCCCAACATTGCAGATGCTGGGGTGGATGTGGAGAGAGGGGAACACTTTTACACAGTTAATAGCACTGCAAAGTAATACAGATTCTTTGGAGAGAGGTATGGAGAATCCTCAAAAAACTCAATTTCAATTTCATATTTTATCTTGCAATGTCATTAGTAGGTATCAATACAGAAGAAAAAGAATCATTTTAGCATAAGTGCATTTGCTCTAGAATTTTTATCACAGTTCAATTAACAATCATTAATACGTGGAATCAACCCAGGTGCCCATCAACACAGAAATGGATTAACCAACTGTGTATATGTATTCCATGGAATATTACTCAGCCATAAAACAGATGGAGACTTCATATCTTCTAAATTTACCCTCATGGAGTTGAAACACATTCTTCTTAGTAACGTATCACAAGAAAGGAAGAGGAAGAATCCAATGTGCTCAATACTAATATGACACCAGTAGATGATCTAGCACATGCCCATATAAGAGGGAAACTTGATTCAATTCAAGTTGGGAGAATAGAGAATAGAGGATGAGAGAGAGAGGAGGGGATTGACGGGCTCCCATTTAATGCACAGTGTAAGGGTATATGACTCGCCTTTTAGGTCCAGGACACAACCATTGCTAGAAGAGAGACTCTATCTGACACATGCAAATATTGTTTGTACCTTTACATTGAACCGAAAAAAAAAAAAAAAAGAATCACAACAGATAATTTATCTCTTATGTGAATTGCCTTTGAGAAAAAGATTCAATATGTTTTTCCCATGATAAGTTATAAAAAAAAATTAACAATTTTAACCTTTAAGTGGTTCTTTTTAAAAACGAAATAAGTTACAAATAGAGTATCTCAGAAATAAAATTAAACTTTTTTACCTTAAATTTTGTTAATTTGCAAACTCAATAATTTCTAGTAATTTATTCACTTATTTTCAGAGGTAATAGGGGAAATTAATTTCTCTTAAATGCAAAACATGAGTTTATAAAGATTGTAGAATCTTATAGCTACTCGTTAAGAGCATCTGTATTCAATAAAGAAGGTCAGCTCGGTGCCTGGAGCCAGGCACATACACTTCTACACTGCTGGTGGGAATGCAAATTAATACATGCCTTTTGCAAAGTTGTTTGGAGAACACTTGAGATCGAAAATAGATCTTCTATGCAATCATATAATCCCTCTACCAGGTATATATCCAGAAGACCAAAAATAACATTATAACAAAGATATTGGTACCAGAATGTTTATTGAAGTCCAATTCATAATTGCTAAGTCATGGAAAAAGCCCAAGTGCCCATCAATCCATGAATGGATTGATAAATTGTGGTATATGTACACCATGGAATATTATGCAGCCTTAAAGAAAGATGGAGACTTTACCTCTTTCATGTTTACATGGATGGAGCTGAAACATATTCTTCTTAGTAAAGTATCTCAAGAATGGAAGAAAAATTATCCAATGTACTCAGCCCTACTACGAAACTCATTTGTGGCTTTCACATGAAAGCTATAACCCAGTTATAACCTAAGAATAGGGGAAGGGGGAAAGTGAGGAGAGGGAGGGGGGAGGTGGACAGAGGGAGGGTGACTGGT